>CM062807.1:1356776033-1357020416 GCA_031772625.1 Pinus tabuliformis | reverse complement strand
GAAAGACTGCCTCGCTGGGCCCCAACCACCAGAGTCACCCCCTTCAATATGGGTTCATTACACCATCTGTTATAGACATTTTTGTGCCTTACAGCATAGAGCATGAAATGTCAATAATCTGAGGGATCCAAAGTCCCTAAACATGTTGTTCTTACCCTTAGAGGAACAAGGTCAGCAAACCACAGCACTTCAGATCAGTTCTCCACTGAAAAACACTCAAAAAACAGGTCAATTTTGGATCAAAGAAGCTGCTCCACTAAGCATCTGCGCCATAATGTCAAAAGCTCTATGGTGTACCTACACTGCATAGCAAGTACAACAAAGGCTACCTGCGCTGGGCATACTTTGACATGTGGAGGAATCTTTTCTCAATGTGCCAGTGCCCAGGAAGCTTCCAAAATGACACTTGGATCAGAAGATTCGCCTAATGATGAGTTAAAAGGTTCTAAAACTCCAAGTGGAAGGTAGAAACTCCGAGTGGATCAAGGACTGAAGAACAACTGGAGTTGAAGAGGACAACAAGTCACACATCAAGCTGACTTATCTTCACTCCAAAACTCTATATAAGGATTTCATCCCATGGGATCTGGAGGCCGGAATTTAGTGCAAAGAATTGCTATTGGTTTACAGTTGAGAGTATTGGGTGATTGCTTGAGGGAGGTCAAGAGAGATTTCTTTCCGTCGGGAAGGTGATGTGGATTGGACCTCTTATGGTTGTATCACCGCCTGAACTTACTTTCTTCCATTAATAAAGCATTTGAGGTTCTTCTATTCGCATGTGTTTCAATGAGTGTGTTGTCTTACTTGCGTATTTGATTTATGCTAATCCTTGAATCAATTATGAATGCATGCTTCTTGTAGTTTCCTTTTCTTGTCTTGTTTGCAGGATCTCGTGTAGCTGGGCCGTGAGAAGACTGGGAGCCGGGAGCAAGCGGCAAAGAGAGAAGATTGGATCGACCATTTGCGCAAGACATCGGTAAGTTGATCTCTTCCTTTCATCTCTTGCATGTCATAAAGAAGTAACTTTAGATAGCTTTGCTTCAGCTGTTGCTAAGGAACTATCACCCTTAGAGTGGGATAGGGTCATTCCGTGTTGGATACTTTTCCCCACAACAGACTGGCGACTCCACTGGGGATCGTGTCTTGTTGGTAGCTTGTGTTTCTTGCTATTCATTTCCTAAACAAGGGAGTACCGAATCGAACTGCATTCGAATCCTTCGAATGCAAAGTAGAGGGCAGCTACTCTAGCTCAGTGCTGGGCATGTTTATGATTTGAAGAGCTGATCCACAAGGACTCTTTTTAGCTCTTTGTGATAGTGTTCATCTCCCTTAATCATCCTCTAGTGTATACTTGGCTGATAGCCTCTGATTTGGCCAAAAACCATTGATTTTTGAGCAAACTGTGACCCGGAATCTGAGAGAGACGAGAGTTGTCTCTTCAGTGCAGCTGCAGCAAAGGCTACCTGCGCTGCAACGCAGGTCCCGAAGGGGCTACCTGCGCTGCATGTCAGATTGACAGTGCAGTACCTGCGCTGATCCAGTTTTGCCTTGTGCAACTGGGGTTCCCTACTGTCTGTTGCCCAGTTTTCAATATTGTTTTTTGCAGCCTGTTGTCAACCTGTATACCCAGCTGAAACTACCTTTCTTTGCCTTCATTCCGCCTTAGTTGTATGAAGAAACCGTGATTGTTCTTATTGTATTTCTTGCTTTCATTCACAGTTTCCCGTAGCGAAAGTGAACTAGTCTTGCTGTGACCTCTTGGATCTAGACCTGTGAGAAAGTGTCGTTGTGATTCTAAGAGCTAGTTTATTGCTGTTCATAGTGCTTGAACATTTGCTTTCGTTATATGGTTGGAATTTCAGTATTTCTTGTGTCGAAACGAGTGAATCTTAAGGTGTTCTTTTGATTATTGGACAAAAACTTGTTTGCTTTCGCTTGAATTGAATTCGAAATTATACAACAGCTTTCTTTTTGTAATACATCAACATTAAAGAAGAAGAAAAGAAATACTTGCATTGTGCATGTGCATTTTGACAGTTTGCATGTCGATTTAGGAAAAGTGCATCAGTGTGTGCTCTATGATCTGTTTGAAAAGATGATGTCTTTTCTTTTCCTCAGTAGTTAAAGATTTTCATAAAGTTGAAAGAATTGAAAAAGCTTGCTTATCATTCTTAGACTGCATTTAGGAGTTGTATCATACATCACGTGGTGATCCATAAAGGCAAACTGCTAAGCAAGATCAACCTAAAAAGAACTGAATTTATCTAACAACGCTTTGAAACATAACGAAACACAGTAGAGGTCTAGGTAGAGACGTGAACCGACGTCGTTAAACATAGTGACTGTCGATCTCTACGAAGGTGGGTGATTCCTCCTGAGGGACGATAGCGCTAATACGGATTTGTGCTCCCGCGTACCGTCACGTATATTGGGAGACCCCTATAGGAACAAAGCCTTTATCCATAGGAAGCCGTGTCGACCGCCCTACTGATCGCGATGCAGTGAACACAACATTCACGAAGATCGACCACTCGTACCGTAAAACGTATTCTGTGGTTTCGCGAAAGGTTTGGCACACCCTTGCCTAGAACTCCAGAGTAGTTTCTTTTGGCCTTTTTCAAACTCCATAACTGAAAAAGTCCATCCGAGAATTTGTCACTTCGGGCTCGTTAATACATCGAAGGAGACTAGAGTCATCTTTAGCTTTTTCTCGACTCTTAAAAAATGAAAAAGAAAGTTGTGTCTTAAAAAGCGTCTAAAATTAATTCAATTCGAAAACACATTTACCCTGTGCATTGTTGGTTGATCAAGTAATCCGCAACCGTGGAAGAAAGTCAATCGATGAACCGTCGTTCGCGGAGGCGTACGAGTCAACCATCTTTGTCTCCGGAATCGAAAACAACCCGGGCAAAGCGATCTCGTCCAACTGGTTCCAAATCTCCTGTCAAAGTTAGAACAAGTGTTCCGATGACATCTGAGGTTCCGGTTACTCCAAACATTTCTGGAAAACCTGCCCCTATTGAAGAAGTTCAACAGCCCCAGAAGGACAGTAACACTGATCCTAGTCTGAGAGCAAATACTTGTGTTACTGAATCAGTTCCATCAGTGATCGGTTCAGAGAGTCTTGCTCCTCAAACAACTGTCGCTGTCGAAACAACCCCTTCTTCGGCACCAGAAATATTCTACGGACCTGACGGTCTTCCTCTTCCACCTGGTCTGATCGCAATAGAAGAAATTGTAGAAGATCCGCAAGCAACTACTCCAACACATTTTGGAGCAGGGATCACTCTACTTCCTACTGCATCAAAAGCTAGCCTATCACCCAGAGAAGTTCCTGAAGAATCACTAGGCAATCTACTGGATAGACTCAAAATGTCTGAACAACCGTCAACATCTAGGACTGTGCCAAATGACACAGTGACAGCAGAACTCCCTGCAGTCATTCCGACAATGTTCGCCGGCATACCATCTGTCCCTAACTCTCAACAGCTGGAGGGGTCCCTTCGGGGGCCATGACGACAGTATGGTCTGTTCCTGTTTGTTCTCCCGGGATAATACCCGGTAACTCCTATGTTGGAACTCAACAAATTGATCCTTTCGGAAATCAGTTTGGGCAATCTGGTCCTCGAGGTGTAATAAATCCTCTCAGTTCCGGACCACCACCGTATGGGGGGCAATATGCTTTTTCATTACCCCCTCCGGGAGGTTACCCATACGGGAGCTCACAACCATACTCAAGTTATACTGGAATAACTACAAGTGGTTGGATGCCTATGCTACCCCAGCAACCAAGAGTTGTGTATTCTATGCAACAACAGATGCCTGTGACGAACATCCCGACGACACCAGCAATTGTGACTGTGTCGCAAGTTCAAACAATACCTGTTGCATGTCAACCTCAGTTTTCTCAGGTTGTAATGCAACAACCCTTTGACCCTGCAACCCAACCACAATCGCCGACTGACGGGGCGACACAAGCACAAACAGGTACCCTTACCCCTCATCTTGGCCCAGTGGTAAGCATCGCACAAAAACCAATGGTATCACAACCATGGTTGGTGCAGTATCAACAACCGCAGTTCCAGCAAGTGTACCAAGGTACCGAGCACCAGATTTTTGCGAACAATGGACAACCGTACCTACAATACGGTCAAAACCAACCACTCTATGGTGGAGTAGTCCATCAACCGTATCAATCATATCAGCATCAATTACATTATGCTGGTATGCAAAGACCAACTGCTCAGGCGATTCCATCGTATCCTGGGTACGCTTCACCTAACCTGAGTCAACAGCTGCCATTCGTGGCAACTTTGGAGTTACCCGATTTACATCGGTTGACAAACGATCTGATTGCCTGCGCCCCTTGGTGGCCAGCAATTCCTCACAAACTTCCCTCGGACATTCCTAAATTCAATGGAAATCCAGGTGAAGACCCGTCGAATCACGTCATGACCTTTCATCTATGGTGTTCATCGAACACTCTGAACGATGATTCGATAAGACTTCGCCTCTTCCAGAGGACATTGACAGGTCCGGCGGCTAAATGGTATATAGAATTGCCGAGAGCCTCTTTCGACAATTTCAGCTCCTTAGCCACGACTTTCTTAACCCATTTTCAATTACCAATTAGGTATGAAACAGGAACCGAAATACTGACCAACTTCAAACAAACGACAGCTACTCACATATCTGATCATATACATGAGTGGCGTCGCCGACGTAGGATGGTGAAAACATACGTTCCTGATCAGCTATTAGCCGAATGGTTTATAAATTCATTACTTCCGGCTATAACGGAAGATGTGGCCAAGGGGGGAGTCGTAACAGAGGAGCAAGTGATCACTCGTGCTCAATATTTAGACTTGGTATATACTCAGTCTGGCACGCTCTACGACAAAATACCTGATGCCCCTAGACCTGAATTTTCAATTCCTCCCCCTCCTAAATCGAATATTGACTCTCATGCCAGAGATGGCGTGATTGGCACTGCAAGCGCGAAGTCGAAAAAGGCTTCACCTCAGAAAGCCCGTAAGACTTCAGATCGAAATGCCCATGAAGAGATTCTTGCTTCGGAAGTAAATGCCATATCAGCAGATAAAGGCAAAGAAACCAATCAACCAGGAAGCAAGAAGAAGCAAAACAAAGGGAAGAAGAAGCAACAGGATGATCCGTCACCTGAGAAAACTTCTTCAAACCCTCCTGGGAAAGGGAAACCAAAAAGTCCATGCTTTATATGTGACGAGGATCATTGGACACAAGATTGTCCGTACAAAGCTGAGCTCAAGAGATTCTTTAAAAGTCCAAAGAACCCAGCTGTGTTGACTGACCCGTTTCCCAACCCAGGTCAAAATATGGTTGATAGTGGAAATGCTTCCCCGTCGCAAGTACTGATGTTATCGATCTCTAAGCAACAAAATGATGCTTTGATTTCGACAAGAAACAAAGATTACGGGAATCCACAACTGTCAAACGAAAAAGGTAAAGATCAACCTAGTAGTTCGACAACAACTTCGACAGAAGTTGTCCCACCCATAATGCCAGAATTAACGATAAAACCACCTAAGGGTGTAGTACACAAGTCGACTTTTAATCCTCGTGCCAGAGCGGCGCAGCATTATAACATAGTAGAAGATTTGGCTCAATCGCCATCCGCTATGTCGACTCTAGAAGTACTACAGAATTGTCCATCCCAAAGGCAGGCATTGTTATCGGCAATAGGGGGGGTTGATCCTAAGGATTCCAATCTTGTGTCCTTTGATCACAAAGGGTATGACCCTCAGTTACCAACTCAACTAGCTTTCCTTATTCAAGTGAAGGCCCTCAACAAAACTGTTCACAGAACAATTATTGACGAGGGGGCATCTACATGTATTATGTCGATGAGTTGCTGGAAAACGTTAGGGTCACCAACCTTGTCGAGATCTTCGACAACATTAAAGGCTTTTGACGGTAGGACATATACCCCTTACGGTATCCTAAGTAACTTGAAAGTTGAACTAGGTGGAAAAACAGTAGAAATTGATGTTGAAGTCATAGATGGGAATCTAGATTACAACATCCTACTAGGAAGACCATGGATTTATGCCATGGCAGCTGTCGTGTCGACTTATTTTAGGAAGATCGCATTCCCGTTTGAAGGAGGGATTACGATCGTCGACCAACAGAACTTCCTCCTTAATGGTTCACAAGTTACGGGAAGCATTCCAATGATCCATGAAAGCGACCATTCAATTCAAGATATAGGAGTAGGCCTGTTGAAAGACCCCACGATGATGGGGACTTTCTCGCTACCAAATCATATGTACATAGGAAATGTACCATTGGTGGCTACCTGCAACATGATATCTTCCACGAAGGTCGCAAAAGACAAAGTCGTCATGGATCGGGCAATGGTCTTGCACCCGAGCCCAATCAAAATATTGTAGCAATCAATGTTTCAGGCATGGGAGGCGAGCCCAAATCAATGCTCGTCAAGCGTTTGGGTAGATAGGTCAGGAGAATGTGGTACCCCTTTGGATCCTTGGTCACGAGTGCATGCAAGTGACGAAGGAATCCTGCAATCAATGTGGGTTGAGGGGGCACCATGGGATGATAACCACCATCGTTCCCTTCCTAAGGAAGATGCTCAAGGCGACCTGTATCACCCTTCAGTATTTGAATTCCTAACGAATACTGTAAATACGGTGGACTCCGAGAGAAACCTATCCAATATAGAAGAAACTATAGCCATAAATATCTCAACCAAAACAGACATTGTAGAGAATATTTATGTCGGCAAAGGTTGTTCCCCTTCAGAACAAGAAATATATAAAGTTCTTTTCCGTGAATTTAGAGATGTCTTTGCTTGGTCATATGATGAAATGCCAGGCATTGACTCGAGTATCGTTGAACATGAAATTAAGATGTATCCTGATGTCAAACCAGTAAGACAACGGCTTCGGCAGGTACACCCCAAGAAGGCCACTGCCATTAAAGCAGAAGTTGAGAAGCTTCTCCATGCTGGTTTCATCTACCCGGTTCCTCTAACCGATTGGGTATCGAATATTGTCCCTGTTATGAAAGAAAAAGGAACAATACGAGTGTGCGTTGATTATAGGGATGTAAATCAAGCCTGTCCAAAGGACAACTACCCTACACCCTTCATCGACCAGATAATTGATGAATGCGCCGGATGTGAAATCTTTTCGTTTATGGACGGATTTTCCGGGTATAATCAAATTAATATCCGCCCACAGGACCAGTCAAAGACTGCATTTATTTGTCCATGGGGCACATTCGCTTATCGAAAATTACCCTTTGGTTTAAAGAACGCAGGGGCGACGTTTCAGAGAGCAATGAATTATGCTTTCCATGACATCAAGAACATCGTTCAACCTTATCTCGACGATCTTCTGGCTCATTCGCAAAAGTGGACTGATCATCCGCAGCATTTAAGAGCGATATTTCTACGTTGCCGACACTACAAGATAAGACTCAATCCGCACAAATGTGTGTTTTGCATTGGTTCTGGTCGTTTACTTGGCTTTATAGTCTCCAAGGATGGAATTCGTCTCGACCCTTGCAAGGTGCAGGCAATCATTAATTTGCCTCCACCTTCGAACTTGCTTCAGATTCAGAAACTCCAAGGGAAAGCAAACTTTCTGAGGAGGTTCATTCCAAATTACGTAGAACTTGCTAAAGGTTATACCCGTCTCCTGAAAAAGGATGTACCTTTCGTCTGGGACTAGGTTGCACAAGCTTCCTTTGATGCTTTGAAAGAAGCCCTAGTCAAAGCATCATTAATGTACGCCCCAGACTATCTAAGGGACTTTAACCTGTATCTGGCTACAACAGATACGACCATAGCAATGGTTTTAGTTCAAGAAGTCGATGGAATTGAACACCCTATATATTATTTAAGTAAAAACTTAAATGATATAGAAAGTAAATATTCTCATGTTGAAAAGCTAGCATTGGCGGCTGTTCAAGCGATACAAAGATTTCAGCATTATGTCCTCTTTAGGAAGACCACCGTATTGTCAGATTGCAACCCCATGACTTATATACTGTCGCGACAGTTGCTTGGGGGCAAATATTCAAAGTGGATAGCTATCCTTCAAGAGTTTGATCTGGAATTTGTGAAATCCAAATCAAAGAAAGCTTTAGTTTTCGCAGAATTATT
Source organism: Pinus tabuliformis (assembly GCA_031772625.1). Taxonomy (NCBI): domain Eukaryota; kingdom Viridiplantae; phylum Streptophyta; class Pinopsida; order Pinales; family Pinaceae; genus Pinus; species Pinus tabuliformis. The sequence goes on along the minus strand of CM062807.1, from coordinate 1,357,012,252 downwards.
ATGCGATCTCCCATCATCGTCCAATGATGAAATGTCCAAATAATCGATCGTGGACGAAAGTTTGTTTCTGATATCAGCAAGTGACGAGTGGTATGGAGATATAATAGTTTATCTCCAAACCCAAAAGTTTCGGCCAGACACCTCCCACTCAGAACAAAAACGCATTCGATACCAAGCAAAAGACTACATGATCGTCGGTGATATGCTTTACCGTCGTGGTGTCGATACGGTTTTGAGAAGGTGTCTCACCCATGAAGAGGCCGAAAAAGCCCTGAATGAATGTCATTCCGGCACCTGTGGGGGGCATCAATCTGGATATGCTACAGCACAAAGAATCTTACGAGCAGGATACTTCTGGCCAACCATGTTCAAAGATTGCATAACCGCAGTTAGAAGTTGCCATGCATGTCAGATTTTTGATAGCAAAACCAGAAGACCCCCCGCTCCTTTACAGCCAATAATAGCTGTGGGGCCTTTCGCCAAGTGGGGCATCGATTTCATGCAATGTAACCCCACCTCAACCGGGGGGCATGGGTATATTATAGTCGCAGTTGACTATTTTACCAAATGGGCCGAGGCGATGCCTACATTGGATAACACTGGTGAAACAACAACCCTATTCTTTTTAATCATGTAGTCGCCAGATTCGGCGTGCCCCAGGCCATAGTAACAGATCATGGATTGCATTTTCGCAATCACATGATGGTTGAATTAACTGCCAAACTAGGATTGTCTCACGACAGCTCTACTCCGTACTATCCGCAAGCTAACGGACAAGTTGAAGCAATCAACAAAGTCCTGAAGCGCATGCTGCAAAGGATGGTGGGGGTTCACAAAAGAAGATGGAATTTGATCCTGTACTCGGCTTTGTGGGCCTACCGAACATCGGTAAGGAATGCCACTGGGTTCACACCGTTTCAACTGGTGTATGGCCTGGAGGCGATCCTACCAATCCAGTGTGAAATTTCGTCCCTTAAACTCGCAATTGATCTCCTCCCCGGAACCTCGGAAGAAGAAGCTCGTTTCTTGGAATTAATCCAGTTGGATGAAACCCGTCGTGATGCCACCTTGGCCAACGAAGCCCACAAGAAACGAGTCAAAGCGCAGTTCGACAAAAATGTCAAACCCCGTGTCTTCTCGGAAGGTGATTTGGTCTTGCTTTATGACCAAGAATCCGATAAATTGGGAGCTGGGAAATTCAAGTCCTTATGGATGGGCCCTTATATTGTTAAAAGTGTGTTAGCAAAAGGTGCCTACGAGTTGGTAGATTATGACGGAGTTCCACTGGCGCAACCCCGTAACGGGTTGTACCTTAAGCGTTACTATGCCTAATAGTAACCTGTATGCTTTTGTTACATTTTTGTTTTCGCTAAAGCGTTTGTTCTGGTTTAAGTAATCCACTTTTTACACTTATTGCAGATGTCGAATCAATTGGAACCATGGGTTGGATATGCTGACGGAGCGAGTCGTAGTTCGAGGAACCTATCCTCTGCAGCATGGGCTATTTTTGACCCAAGCGGCGAGTTAGTGAGTTTCAGGGGGGTATGTATTGGTCAATCAACAAATAATATCGCTGAGTATAGCGCGTTGATAGAGCTCCTCTCTGATGCCATCACCCATGGCATACGCCGGCTAGTCGTCAGGCTAGACTCACAGCTCATGGTACTACAGCTCAATGGTACCTACTCCGTCCGAAATCCAGCTATTTATCGCAAGTTCCTAAGAGTTAAAATCTTGGAAAGATAGTTTGATTTTATCCAATATCAACACATTTCCAGAAACTTAAACACATTAACCGATTCATTAGCAAACTATGTGTTAGATAGACATTTGCAAAATTGATAAAAAGAGAAGCATCATCGATGTTTCATACATGGATCACATAAAAACTGGAATAAACCTCGAAAATCAAAAATATATGTAACTGTTTACGGTTTACATATAATGTTCTGTAACCAAGACAAAATCGGTCATACGACCCCAAAACTCAAAAATGGCTGGGGGGCACCCTAGCCTAGTGATGCTCATGATAACATGCCACGGCCTGTGCGATCATGCGCAGAAGACGAGACCATCGTCTAGGAACACCAGCAGTATGTCGCTGCAATCGTAGAGGCAACTCATCGATCCGTACATCCGGAATCCCAAGGGTAAGACCCTCGACCTGTTCCTGCACAGCTGCAAGAATCTCGGCCAAGTCAAGGTCACGGAGAATAGCTCTCCTAGGAGCCTCCCCTGCTAGGGCAGCGGCCGGAACTCTCGGACGAACTGCTGGACGGACGGGGCCCACATTTGCATGCACACATGAGTTTGATTAGAGTCTTGATAGAGTAAAGCACAAGGACATTATAAATAAAAGACAGTAAACAATGATAAGGTCAAAATATTTACCAAGATCACCCCACTGCTCGCCGTCCGGTAGCACCAAATCCGGATCGCCTCGGAAATCCATGCCAATATATGGATACTCGGAAAAAGCCATATCCTGCCGCTCGAACCACCTAAAGAAGGCATCAGTAAAAGTAATCTGGGATTGACCTGCGTGTCTGGACATGTGGTCAACCCACCTCTGCATGCGTGGCTCAGTAGGAGATGGCAAGTCGAGAACGATATACTGAGGTTGCATCAGGGGTATCTTCTCCAAGGCAAAGGCAGTCAAAACTGAACCGAAGCCAAAGTTCTTCATTTTCCCGTCCTTTACTTTGGTCAACTGGTTTTTCATCTGAACCAGTACTGCATCATACCAGTTAAAAACTTTCGGCTGAAGACACTCCAGGGCGTGCTGCACATAAGACCTGTTGGCAACATGAGGGGATGCGCTGCCGGCCATCCTACAAATCGTGTACAGAATAGACCTGAGAGACCTGTCAGTGATATCACGGATAGAAACCTTGCCGTCTCTGCTCGGCTGGGATCCCTCGCTACAATACTGACGGATATAATCTTTCACGGAATCGCTCCCTCGGGCCGAACCGGACAAGGAAATGGGGGCACCCCGCCTTGACAACCCAGTCAAGAAGTAAATGTCCACTATGGTCAAAGGGATGGACTTGCCCCTAATCTGGAACACTTGGTTAACAGGATCCCAAGCATCAAGCAGGTACTGCAGTAAACGTATCTGTGCCCTCATGCTAGATATGCGGAAGAATTTTAGCAAGCCACAGTTCCGCAACGCACTCACGGTAACAGGATCATGGAGGGCAATCATGTCCTCCTCTTCATGCTCTCATTCTCGCCACGTAAGAGTCATTCTGCTCCAATAAACTCTGCAAAACAAACAAGAGGAGGAGTAAGATCCCTGACTCGGTAAAGAAAATGGCAAAATTCTCATGAAAAAGAGTGCAACCAAGAAGTTTTCTGCGCCCAACGCAGGTAGAGAAGGGTCTCACCTGCGTTGGGGGACAAACTGCCTTTGAAAAATGAGAACCCCAACGCAGGTTTCGAATGGGGCACCTGCGCTGATGGCAGAGCGCCCTAGTGAAACCCCAGGGGCTCATGGGGGCAGGAAAACAAGCATAAAACTGAGAAATAAGACCATGAAAAGATAGAGCTAGGGTTTAGCTCCTACCTGGTGGAAACGGCGCTGAAAATCGTCCACAGAATCTCCCGAAATCAGCTGGTGAAAAATCGAGAGGAAGAGGCACCTCCAAAGCTCCAACAAACCAAATGCACATGAAATGGTAAAATGAGAGGTAAAAACATCTTTTAATTGCTTTTTACGTAGTTCAAAGTGAAATATTAGTATTTTTACTTCATGTTATCCGTTTCTAACAAGTTTGTTGCAGCAATTGATGAAACAGTACTATCTCTGGAAAAGAAAAACTAGTCATGGTAAAATATGAATTTGACCTTATCAAACGAGCAGTTTTGGCAAAGTTCATGCTCGTTAAAAAATAAACGCAAAACCGAGCAGTTTTAACGCGGAATTCATGCTCGTTAAAAAATAAACATAAGCATGTGAGCAAGCTTCCCCCAGAGTTCAAGCTCATCCAGAAAAAATGAACTGGTAAATAACCATTTGAGACCGTAAATTCATCAGCCATAAAAGCCTTGGTCGTGTTTGCACCGTCACCTCCAATTTTCATTTGGCCGATCATTCACATCCACTTGATTGTTTACCTATTTTGAGGAACAGCTGCGAAGAGTGAGTTCACCTAGCCATCCTTGTAACACTGCCGTGATTGGAAAATTCCAACCTATACCTGGAATCTGCTGCTATCCCTGTTTATCACTCGTTCCTCAAAATACGAGTCTCCTTTGAGCTCTTTTCACTGACTCGTAAAATATGAAAAGTTTGCCGAGTTTTGGCCTTCCAGCTCGTTAAAAGGACTGGAAGAGATATCCCTCCTCTAGATTTTAATCTTTTTGGACCTGAGGGATTATTACACAAAAAGATCGAGCGCTTGTCTAGTTCGGCTCGATAAAACTATCGAACATTCATCCCTTCTGTATTGTTTTATACTTTTTCAGACTTAAGGGATTAGATGACGAAAAAGGACCCTGGAGTCCACTTTATGTACCCTTTTCAGACTCTCTAGAAATGAAAAGGACCGAGTTGTCTTTGTCGCTGGGCTCGTTAAAAATATTAGATAGCGACAAACTTGTCTTTAGACAAGAACGAGTTTCCCTATCGTTAAGCTCGTTAAAACATAGCAATGGGCTTGCCCGAAGGGCAGGTTATAGAACAAGCATATGTTATCCTCCTCAAGCTTGACAAAATAAAGAGGTACTGGTCAGAAATGACTGGGGAAAAATTGGGAAGAACCTCAAAGCTTAATGGTAGCAAGTCGCTCTTGAACATGACACTTTTGCCTCCGTAAATATCGGGTTGGGTTATTATCATTCACCGGTCCCTTCACCATGGTCTCGCCATACCATCCATATATGGGGTAATGCTACCGATCCATCACATCAGTGTCGTTATATGTTCAAGAGATGTCATTCAGAAAGTGTCAACCGGGTCCCATCCACTACCATACATCATCTTTCATCCTTCCATGACCGCCACCCTGAATCATATTTCACAGATCGTTTTCACCATCATCACTAGCTTCGTTCCGTGTCACTAATGTGGGATTCATTAAGGCCCTCCTTTGACGGGAAATGCCCGCGTTAGCTAGATCATGAAAAGAAAGTATGAAAAGATAATGAATTGTATTGTATTTTATTGCAGGTCACCTCCCGACGATTGAATGAACTTCGGATCCTCCTAATAAAGCATTTCACCCGATAAACGACCTCATACTTTAAGGGGCAACTGTTATAGAAATTTTTGTGCCTTACAGCATAGGGCATGAAATGTCAATAATCTGAGGGATCCAAAGTCCCTAAACATGTTGTTCTTACCCTTAGAGGAACAAGGTCAGCAAACCACAGCACTTCAGATCAGTTCTCCACTGAAAAACACTCAAAAACAGGTCAATTTTGGATCAAAGCAGCTGCTCCACTAAGCATCTGCGCTGAATGTCAAAAGCTCTATGGTGTACCTGCGCTGCATAGCAAGTGCAACAAAGGCTACCTACGCTGGGCGTACTTTGACATGTGGAGGAATCTTTTCTCAATGTGCCAGTGCCCAGGAAGCTTCCAAAATGACACTTGGATCAGAAGATTCGCCTAATGATGAGTAAAGAGGTTCTAAAACTCCAAGTGGAAGGTAGAAACTCCAAGTGGACTCAAGGACTGAAGAACAACTGGAGTTGAAGAGGACAACAAGTCACACATCAAGCTGACTTATCTTCACTCCAAAACTCTATATAAGGATCTCATCCCATGGGATCTGGAGGCCGGAATTTAGTGCAAAGAATTGTTGTTGGTTTACAGTTGAGAGTATTGGGTGATTGCTTGAGGGAGGTGAAGAGGAGATTTCTTTCCGTCGGGAAGGTGATGCTGGATTGGACCTCTAATGGTTGTATCACCGCCTGAACCTTACTTTCTTCCATTAGTAAAGCATTTGAGGTTCTTCTATTCGTATGTGTTTCAATGATGTGTTGTCTTACTTGCGTATTTGATTTATGCTAATCCTTGAATCAATTATGAATGCATGCTTCTTGTAGTTTCCTTTTCTCGTCTTGTTTGCAGGATCTCGTGTAGCTGGGCCCGTGAGAAGACTGGGAGCTGGGAGCAAGCGGCAAAGAGAGAAGATTGGATCGACCATTTGCGCAAGACATCGGTAAGTTGATCTCTTCCTTTCATCTCTTGCATGTCATAAAGAAGTAACTTTAGATAGCTTTGCTTCAGCTGTTGCTAAGGAACTATCACCCTTAGAGTGGGATAGGGTCATTCCGTGTTGGATACTTTTCCCCACAACACCATCACCAAGTCTATGGGAGATAATGATTTTGAGCTCAGAATTCCCCCATTCCTTGGCCTGCACCTAGTATTTAATGTGGATTGCCTTCGACCATACTTTCCACCATTACAGGACACATCCGACATTGCATAACAACTCGCACCAACAGAGTTAAATCCAAATTGCATGGAACAATCTGCAAGTGATCAGATCATGAAAACGTAAATCAATAACACTCACCAGCAGAAGATCCAACTATATCAATTTGTCAAATCTTTCCAACTCCTGCAGCAAGGAAAATGCCTCACTAGAGACCAAGTTCAAGAGAAGTTTCCTCATCTAATGGAGGAACTCAATGCAATGGAGACCATTTCTTCCTAATGGGGGAGGAATGATCTAGGTGGATATTGGTGGCCACCCACCTATTCCACTTAGACCCCCACCATTGTTTCTTTCAATTTTTCAGTTTCCTTAATTGTAGCACAATTTACTATTTTTGGCATTTTTTCAGGTCCTGAACTTCCGGAGCTGTTTTGAGGCCCTAAACGACCATTTTTTGGCAATATGGCTCTGGGATATTTTGTTGGATTTTCATTTTCAGTTGTAGTCCTCATAGAGATCTTTCAATAATGTATCATGCACGTCAAAAAAAGATAATATGTCCAAGTTATGACCCCGAGAAGTTGGCTGCCTAACTAACCCCAATGGGGCTCATAAACCCTTGGTATTACATCTCCTCGGGTTAGGGTTTTGGTTGTTTAGAGTTTTCTCTTATTGTTCAATAATAAAAATGACATTGAGCCTCATTGTAACTTAGTTCAGAAGCATGTAGCTGCCACATCTCTTCATAGAGATAAGCTACCTTTGCCCGAGCTAGTTTCATTTCCATTCTATTTGTAAGCATATTTCATTATTTGTAAGCTATCACCCTTAGAGTGGGATAGGGTCATTCCGTGTTGGATACTTTTCCCCACAACACCATCACCAAGTCTATGGTAGATAATGATTTTGAGCTCAGAATTCCCCCATTCCTTGGCCTGCACCTAGTATTTAATGTGGATTGCCTTCGACCATACTTTCCACCATTACAGGACACATCCGACATTGCATAACAACTCGCACCAACAGAGTTAAATCCAAATTGCATGGAACAATCTGCAAGTGATCAGATCATGAAAATGTAAATCAATAACACTCACCAGCAGAAGATCCAACTATATCAATTTGTCAAATCTTTCCAACTCCTGCAGCAAGGAAAATGCCTCACTAGAGACCAAGTTCAAGAGAAGTTTCCTCATCTAATGGAGGAACTCAATGCAATGGAGACCATTTCTTCCTAATGGGGGAGGAATGATCTAGGTGGATATTGGTGGCCACCCACCTATTCCACTTAGACCCCCACCATTGTTTCTTTCAATTTTTCAGTTTCCTTAATTGTAGCACAATTTACTATTTTTGGCATTTTTTCAGGTCCTGAACTTCCGGAGCTGTTTTGAGGCCCTAAACGACCATTTTTTGGCAATATGGCTCTGGGATATTTTGTTGGATTTTCATTTTCAGTTGTAGTCCTCATAGAGATCTTTCAATAATGTATCATGCACGTCAAAAAAAGATAATATGTCCAAGTTATGACCCCGAGAAGTTGGCTGCCTAACTAACCCCAATGGGGCTCATAAACCCTTGGTATTACATCTCCTCGGGTTAGGGTTTTGGTTGTTTAGAGTTTTCTCTTATTGTTCAATAATAAAAATGACATTGAGCCTCATTGTAACTTAGTTCAGAAGCATGTAGCTGCCACATCTCTTCATAGAGATAAGCTACCTTTGCCCGAGCTAGTTTCATTTCCATTCTATTTGTAAGCATATTTCATTATTTGATATTAATGAAAGGAAGTGTTATTTATGTTGCATCTATGTATTTATGGTTATATCTATAATTTTTTGCATTCCTATTTAAATTCGGATCAGTGTTATTAGAGCGGTCTTCTATTTCTTTTTTTTCTTTGCATGTCCCCAATGAGGTTAGAATATAAGGAGTTAGGACTTGAACTGGTTGAACCTTTGCAAGACCAGACTTGTAAATCCCAACAACCTCCCAATGGGGAAGAAAAGAAAGACGAGGGAGTAGGAGATCCTATCAAAATATTTCTTTAGGAGGCCCTTGACAAACAAAGGAATGAAATGATGGATAACTTTGCCCAGATCCTTCAACGGTTTCCCACCAACAGTGCATCCACATCCAACAGCCACTCTAGAGGCTCCACACCTTTTAAGGTACAAGTAAACTTTTACATTCCCATATTTGAGGGAAAAAAAGATGCAAACGTCATATATAAATGGTTGAATATGTTAGAAGGATATTTTTCTATTCATTATTTTTCCAGCCGAGAAAATATTACTTTTTCTCTTCTCAAAGTTGCCCCCCACGTCAAGGATTGGTCAGAAAGCTATTGTGAAAGTATGAACTCACTGTTTTTAGTCACTCCCACTTGGAATTCATTTCGGGACGTTATCAAGGAGTAGTACTACCCTGTAGGGAGCTACGAGGACAAATACATAAAGTGGACCATGCTGCGGCAGGGAAGGGACCAAGATGTGTCAAATTTTACCAATGTTTTTCATACCCTTTACACGAAGTTGGGTATCAAGGATTCTGAGAAAAATTTGATACTCAAGTACTATGGCCACCTATATAAATACATTTAGGACAAGATGGAGTTCCTAGATATCTCCTCGCTCACTACAGTGTACCGATACGCCATCAAGATTGAGTGGATGTTTAAACAGAAGAAGCGAGACTTTGGATCTGCAAATCCAAAGCAAGGGAAAGCTGCCCCAAAACCGCAGAGAAAATGACAAAGCCAAGGCGAGACGACCTAGAACAACCCACCAAGGCCACAAGTAAAGGACAACACTGTGAAGCTGAAGAAGGACACACGAAAGTGGTGTGAGTTCCATAGGAGCTCCACCCACAATACAAGTGAGTTTCAAGCCAAGAAGTCATTGCTGGTTGAGATGAAGGCTTCAGAATCATATGCATGTCCCAACTCTGAGTCAGAAACTAACAAGGGGAATGAAAAAGGGAAGAAGATTATTGATGTGGAGCCCAATGCCATTGTCTCCACCACAAATATCTAGAAGGAGCAAACCAAAGATCCATAGGAGGAGGTGTTACACAACATTTTTTCTCTATCCCTATACTCCCTATTCCTTGATCCTGGAGGACCTCTACAGTGAACTCCACATGATTTTCCTTCATGGAGAAACTCCCATTATGTCCCTCTTCATGAGAAGATCATTTCCCTTTTGCACCATTTCCCCTGAAACTTCTGTTTTGCCCACTTTACAAGAGACGCTAATGGCCTTTGTCTCCCCCGCGGCAATGTGTAGAGATTAGCACTACTCCTTGTGCTGACCAGAGTGACTGAGTTTTGTTTCAGTTGCGCCGGCCTTGTTATGGATTTTTTTTAAAATTAGAGTCAAAGCTTCAAACTCTAAAAGCTCTATAGGGAAGTCTAGTAAATGGTTTGGCTGGATGGGGTCGAGGATGACAGTTTGGGCTCCTTTCCCCTATAATGATGGAACTACCTCAAGGGATAAGTCCTTCTCCCATAAGAAGAGGGTCCATATCCCATCCATATTTCCTATATAAACCTCCCTTCTTCCCAAGCACAAACTAGTGTGAATGTTATAGTCACAGTTGATAGTTTTGGCAGAGTTATTGTTGAGCGTTGATACTATTTTGGAGTAGACAAGTAAGCTACTACTAGTTGTAGCTACCTAGTTGTGTGAGGGAGAAGTGTTTTCTAGTTTGGAGTGAAGCCCAAAGGGAAGAGCCTTTAAACTATTTTTGTTTGAAGCCATCATGGAATGCTAGCAGAAGTGAGTAGGAACTCGGTCTTGTCAGAGGGAGACCGCATCCTCAAGACGAATGGTTGTAATCTCTCTTTGATATTAATATATGCAACTATCGATTGATTTACTACATGTTTTCTAATATTACATATCCATGTCTTAATGCTGCTTGACTTGTTAAGTAGGTTGAATTGCAATTTGTCTATTATTATGTTTGTGTGTTTTTGTTGTTTACTTGTTTCAGGAACTTGAAGAAGGAAGCGAGAGATTGTTGGAGCGAGCAAGCGAAGACTTCATCAAACAGGATAAGCAACCAAGAGGTAGGCCCTCTTGATTGATTCTAACCTAAGGGAATCTTCCATAGAATGTATCTATTGTGGCTAGACCCATTATCAAGCTAGAGTTATTCATTCATGTCCACACTTATAATTTTACTTCACCACAAATTGGCGACTCCACTAGGGATCCCAATCCTTTTGTTTGTTTTGGATTTCATGATTTCGTGAGAACTTTTCTAGTTTCACATTTTCCCTTTGGTTCTATTTTTTTTTCTCCTGCTTACTGGCCAAAGTATAAAATTCATAGTAGTAGATCTTGTTTTTTTCCTTAGTTACCTCTTCCAGTGCGCTTAATCCACTAATAGTCACGCCAACCAGTGGGAATTGTTGAGGAACAGTCACACTGACCAGCCTCTGGCACTCATTGTTAGTTAGGCAGTCACGCCAATGCCTATAAGTGAAGATTAGGGCTTAACCCCAATCTTGTCCAGTGTGTTATTCTCTTGTGTTTTGACCACGTGAGCCTTTCTGACTATTTTCTCCCTAATTAGAAAGCTACTTTTCATTTGGTTTTTATTGCTTGTTGGCTTGTCATCTTGCTATTTGATTGATTGAGTCATTGAGTGGCCAGAAACACTAGGGAATCTAGTTGGTCACCCATTCAGTAGTTTGTGAACTCACCAAGTCAGATTATAGGTGTGTTTACTCCTTGCGTTTGTTTTTTGGTCCTTTTTACAACTTTGACCTCTTTTGCACAAGTTTGAAAAAGTTTCTGTTACTAGCTTGAACGTGTCTTTTTGGCATAGATTACATTGTTGGCCTTGTGTTTGGCAAAGTCGGAGTTTCATTGATCTGAATGAACTTCTCTTTTCATGTTTTCATTTGCTTGAAGAGCTCATTGTCTTGAAAACTTTTTCATTGAAATATTGTGTGCGAAAAGTTCGTTTCGTTGTTTCATGAGAAAGCATGAAATTCTAGCCTGTTGCATCTTTGTGTTACAAAAATTTGCATCTTTTTAAAGACTAGAATTGCATCAACATTTGTAAAAGGAAGAGAATTTTTCATTTTGAAAGGACTAATAGATAAGTGCTTGTCAGAAAATTAGGAATTGGAATACATTTCTCATTAGTTTATTTTTTGAAAAAGTAAGGTAGTGAAAGATCGTTTCAGTTTTAGTTGCTTGATTTTTTGCATTTGATTGAGTAGTTTCTAGCCTCTCTAGTGGTCTTGTCTCATTTACTTGCATTTTAGGTTTTTCGAGTAGCATCGCTAAGACCTGAAAAATGAAACTTAACTCAAGATAAACTATAAAATGAATTCAATTAACCTAAGGTGCATTTGACATTAAGGATCATATCTATAAGGTCTAGGCTAGAGACGTGATCCGACGTCTTTAAACCTAACAATTGTCATTAGCTTCGGCATTAGATAGCGCTAGCACAGATTTGTGTTCCCCGTATTGTTGAGTACATAACGGGAGACCCCACTAGGCTGCAATCCTTTTATCCTTAGGAAGTCGAGTCGGCCACCTTATGAACGTGATACACCAAACACAATGTTCGAGGAGATTGCCTGCTCATACTTCTTGGTTCCCCAAGAGGTATTCTACAGTTCACGGTTTCCTGGTAATCTTGTTTACCTAAATCATCCAGAGCAGTTATTTGATCTTTTTGACTCATTAAATTTAAAATATCATTCGAGCACTTGTTCTTTCGAGCTTGTTTCCAATCGAAAGTGATAGAGTCATCTTTGTTTCTTTCTCGACTCTTAAAAAATGAAAGAACACCAGTATTTTATGCATCTTAATAATTGATTGCCCACGATACAAAACATCCTGTTAGTATTTTTGACCAAATCGTGATATCCCTTAAAATGACATTTTAAAGCCTTGAAGTTATATGTTCTGTCGACTAAGACAAGGTCATCGTGGCTGAACCATTTGGTTCACCCAATTCCACTTCCTCTCCTCCGTCTGAAAGTTGTTTAAGGAGTTGCTTCCTGAGTTATTAGAGTCACTTGACGACCAAAATTTTGAACTTGCCATTGTTTTGAGTGTTCAACCATTTTCATCTTGTCCTCCTCTTACTTACGATTCAAGGTCATCTACTAATCTTGGCCTGAAATCTCTGGACAATCCCATTTGAACTCTAGAGAACTCGTCGACCACTGATGGTTAGCTTGGACTAGTTATCTATCCTCCAAACCCTCTGTTTGACGTTGTTTAGATATCACCACAGTGTCCTTATATTCAATACAACCAGCGAGGTGTTCCTTTGGAACTATCCCCCAGTACATGTTCGATCATTCGTCGTCATTTGTTTTCAAACATGGAACCTGAAGGTGATGCTCCAGTCACATCTCTGGATGAGTGCAAAGTTTCTACTCCACACACTGTTGAGGGGGAAGAATTGCAATTGCAGTTACCTCCGAAGGGTTTCCCTTATTCGGAAGGTATTCCCACTAGTTTTCCACACAACTATGTGTCTTTGGGGCACTTAGTTTTAGGCAAACCTAGTGCCTCATCACTCAACCATAATATTGTATGGGCGTCAGGCATCAGGCCTATGTCAAGTCCATTCGTCACAAACACCACTTCCAAACAGGCTGTTACTTCAGTCCCGGTGCAACCCACCATTCCGAATACCCTTGTATCATCGATCCCGGTTACACATCAGTCACAACCGGTAGTTTCAAAGATTGTCTCTATTAGTTCCTCTGTCCCATTTGTCAGTGACCAGATTATGCTGCTGCCTGGGGGGTAGAACCTGAATGTCTCTATGGTGTTAGGTGCCACTAATGTGAGTGGCTCACAAGCTCACATTCTTGGTATAAACCAGCCCACTTCTAGTATTATTTATAACCCTATTGACCCTACTGGATCAAGCAATGTCCACTACCAACATGTTTAGAATCGTGTTGGTCCATCTAGATCGAGCAATGTTCAGTATTATCAGCCCTATGGGGTTCAATTCCAATACCAAAATCCTTGTGTTCCATATGGTTCCCAAGGATTGGTTAATCAACCTTACACCCTCCAAGATGGGCAGTACATCCAGCCTGGCTACAGCGAGATTTAGTTTGGTAATTTCCCAGGAATTGTTCAAGTACCCTTGCAACAGCAAGGAAAGACTTTGCAACAACCAAGGTAGCCTTTGTTACCACAAGGGAAACCTTTGTTGCAACAAGGGCTCTCCACGCAACAACAAGGTCAAATTATCCCATAAAAAGGTCTCATGCAACAACCGCAAGGTCAATCCTTATAGTAGTTGCAACAAGTTGCACATACCTCTCAACCCATACCCTCAAAGGGCCAACCTCTGCAAACCTAGGGACAAATTTTGCAACCGTAAGGTCAGCTCTTACAACAAAAAAACTAACCAAGGCAGTAGCAACACTTGTATACATACCAACAAGGTCAACCCTTGCAGGGGTAGGGTCAAGGTCAAGTCCTACATTAGCAGGCCTAGAATCCTCTTGTCCTAGGTCAACTGGTTCAGAAGCCTGTCAGCCAAGGGCACCAGGTATAAAACACCTACATCTAAGGGCAACAAGCATATCAACCTTATGCCCAAGGATTGTAGGTCTAGAAACCTCTTGTTCAGGGACAACATGTTCATCATCCATATGTTCCAAGACAGTAAGTCCCATATCCATATGTCCAAGGTCAATAGGCTCAACAACCTATGCCTGGATAGTTTCAAGGTATTCAAGGTCAGAATCCTCCCTATGGTCAAGGTAATCCGTAATGGGGGCAACCTCAGATGCCATATGCCCAACATCCCCCACAATGGGGCCAAAATTCTTACCAGTAGGGATGGGCTCCTCCTTATGTGCCTGCCTATTGACCTCCTATGCCTTTTAATACTCAATTACCTTTCTTGGCTACACTCAAGTTGCTGGATGTATCACGCCTTACAAATGATCTGATCCTTCATTCACCGTACTGGCCTTTAGTGCCATCCAAGATACCAAGTGATTGCCCAAAGTTCGATGGAAAAGCTAAAGAAGATCCTCAGGCCCATGTGATAACATATCACCTCTAGTGCTCGTCAAAATCATACGTGGACAATTCCATTCGTCTTTGTCTTTTCCAACAAACCCTCATAGGTGCCACAGTGAAATGGTACATCCAGCTACCTTAGAGTACTTTCCATGACTTTAATTCGTTAGCCATGGCTTTCCTCATGCATTTTCAGTTGTCGGTTTGCTATGAAACTGGAACCTATTTGCTCACATCGCTTAAGCAAGACACTGCAACACACATCTCTGATCATATCCATGAATGGAGATGTAGATGTTGCCTAATCAAATTTGAGATAGCTGATCATTTGCTCACTGAATGGTTTACCAAATCATTCATAGCCCCAATTTCTCATGATATAGCTATGGGTGGATGCATCACTGAAGAGCAAGCCATCGCTCGTGCCCAGTACTTGGATCTGGTTTACTCTCAGTCTGACACTTTATACGAGTTGTTACCTAATGCTTGTTATCGGGAAATATAGTGTCCACTCAGAGCTGCTTGTCCCACTAAGATGGGTAGCTATCTTAGAAACAAACAAACCAAAGCTACTTCCGCTTTCCTTTATGAGAAGTAGATAAGAGGGGAACAAAGGATACCAACCTCAGTCTTGCGCTTGATTCCTTGCTTGGTTCCTCTCCCTTCTGACAGATCTTTGCCACTCCCTCCTCACTTGCCTGGCTTCAAAGAGCACCTGTAGAGTCAAAGCAGCATAATACTATCGAAGTATAGAGATCTACAATCATAAACAATATAGGACCAGATATATATTGACCACACAAGTGCATATATCATCAAACATACAAGAATGTGGAGGAAAACTCAAATAGCTTTATTAATAGAAAGAATAGAAAAGAGGATTACAACCTATTGTTCTGACCTAGCGTCATCCTCCCAGTATGAAAGCCCTTCTTCACCTCATGAAAAGCTTAGATCACCCAACACTATGATATTTCACCAAGAAACCAACAACACTTCCTTACAAAATACAAGATTCCAGCCTCTGGATCTCTATGATGAGGGATCCATATATAGATGTTTGCAGGGGGTGAGTCATCTACTGGGTTTTTGATTAGTGTCCTCTCTCTGATAGTTCTTGGTTCCACTTGGAGATTCATGATCTCTTACTCATCCCTGGGTGAATTCAGAGAGGCAAGTGTCATAGGAGAAGTTTCTGGAAGATTCCATCATCATCCACCTTGAAAACTGTCTCTGCCATTTGTCTACTCTCGCTCATCGCACCCTACAGAAGGGCTATCCAGTATGCATCGCACCTTTTGCACTGAGCAGGTGGCATGCATCGCACCCTTAGCACTGAGCAGTCTGTATGGTCCAGTTTTGAGTAGTTTTCCATGGAGAACTTTTGGGAGATGATGTAATCAGCTGACCTTGCTCCTTTAGGGTGTGAAGCAACACTTTTAGGGACTTATAAGCCCTTGGTTTATAGACACATATGATTGGGGTTGCAATGCCAAAAAATATCTATAATAGTTGCCCCCTAAAGCATGAGGTTGTTAATCTTTTGATGTCGGGTGAAATGCTTTGTCATGAGGATCCGAGGTTTTTCGAACTGGAAGGCGACCTGTAATATGATACAATACAATACATTATCTTCATAATATTTTCATGATCTAGCTGAGGCGGGCATTCCCATGCTTAGCTTTATAAATTCATTTTCATGTACATAGGACAGACAACTGTCTATGTGACAGACTGATGATTCGGATAGAGCCATCATCCTTTGATTCTGATGATCATATGTTCGGAAATGATGTACATTTGATGTTTTTTATTTTCCTGAATATATCGTAGCCCAGATGGATGAAACTAGATCTGGGGTATTCAAACTCGTTCAATCTTCGCCCGAAGTACAAGTCAATCCATGTGAAAGATGTTTTGGAGTCGAACATGGAAAGACATTGCCTGATTACAAGCCAATGATGTAAGCTGTTAACAGGCACGAGAGGAATCACCGATAATGATGATGACCCTCAAGGTACAACAGTATAATTCACGTGGTGTGAAAATGGGACTTGGCATCAAACACCACGTAAAATCTTTCGGTCGAAGGCTGTTTATGTAAACCAGTCGCCAGAAGTGAGAAACTTGCCATTGAGGCATGCAAGCTTCAAAGTACTGAAAGGGTTGTTCCTAGGTTGACTTCTTGGATAATGAGCTGATGTCGACAAGAAGTGACCCGTTGTAGGAGGGCCTTAATTAATCCCACATCTATGACACGGAACGGAGCAACTAATTTTGTGGAGGTGAAAACGATCTGATGATACAAGGTTTAGGGTGGCAGTCATGAAAGAATGGAGCGTGAATATTGCAGTGGATGAGACACAGGTGAATTCTCTGAGCGACTTCTCTTGAACATGTTGGCGACACTAAAATGGATTGGTAGTGCTAACCCCAAAGATGGATGGTGCGATGGACCAATGGTAATATGACCGGTGAATAGAATAACCCAACCCGACTCAGACATGGAGTGAAAGTCATGTTCAAGAGCGACTTGCTACCAATAAAGTTTCTTCAAGTTTTCTTCCCAATTTTCCCCAGTCATTGCTGACTAGTACCTCTTTATTTTTATCAATCTTGAGGAGGATAACATATGCTTGTTCTATAATTCGCCCTTCGGGCGAACCCGTCGCTATGTTTTAATGAGCCTAGCGACAGTGAAACTCATTCTTGTCTATATGGACAAGTTTGTCGCTATTGATTTTAACGAGTTTAACGACAATGATAACTAAGTCCTTTTTCAATTTAGAGAGTCTGAAAAGGGATGGAAAGGAAACTCCAATAATCCTTTTTCGTCATATAATCCCTTAAGTCTGAAAAAGTATAAAATAATACGAAAGGGATGAATTTTCGATAGTTTTAACGAGCCAAATAAGAAAAGTGCTCGATCTTTTTGTGTAATAATCCCTCAAGTCCAAAACAATTAAAATCTAGAGGACGGATATCACTTCTGATAGCTTTAACGATCTGGAGAGGCCAATCGCTCGGCAATCTTTTCATATTTTACGAGTTAGATTAAAAAAGCTTAAAGGAGACTCGTTTTTTGAGGAACGAGTGATTATTTCAGGTAGCAGTTGATTCCAGGTAAGGTTTGGAATTTTCCAATCACGGTAGTGTCACAAGGATGGATAACAAGATCACTCGTCGCAGATGTGCCTCAAAAAGGGTAAACAATCAATTGGAGGCATATGATCAGCTTAAACAGAGTGGAGGTGATGATGAGAACATGACCAAGGCTCAAAGCTGATGATAATGCATTCGAAATGGTTATATACTGGAGATTGGTTCATTTTTTAATGAGCTTAAACTCCGGGAGAAACATTTGCTCATTGCTTAGGTTTAATTTTTAACGAGATTGAACTTCACATAAAAACTGCTCGTGATAATGGTCATTGTGTTATGGACATTTTTGGGCACTGCAACCCCAATCAAACATGTCCATAAACCAAGGGATCCTAAGTCCCTAAAACTGTTGTTCCATACCCTGAAAGAACAAGGTTAATTGATTACATCATCTCCCAAAAGTTCCCTATGAAAAACTACTCAGAATTGGTAAAAACTGGACCATCTCACCTGCTCTATGTTCAAAGTGCGATGCATACTGAAAAGGCCTTATATGGGGTGTGATGGGCGAGAGTGGACAAATGGCAGAGACAGTTTGCGAGGTGGATGAACATGGAATCTTCCAGAAACTTCTCCTGGGACACTTGCCTCTCTAAATTCGCCCAGGGATGAGTAAGAGATCATCGATCTCCAAGTGGAATCAAGAACTATCAGAGAGAGGACACTAATCGGAATCCCAGAAGCTAACTCACCTCCCTGCAATCATCTATATATGGATCCCTCATCCCAGAGATCCAGAGGCTGAAATTTTGTATCTTGTAAGGAAATGTTGTTGGTTTCTTGTTGGAATATCATAATGTTGGGTGATCTAAGCTTTTCATGAGGTGAAAGAAGGGATTTCATGTTGGAGGGTGACGCTGGGTCAGAACAATTGGTTGTAATCCTCTTTGTTATTCTTGATTATTAATAAAGCTATTCAAGTTTTCCTCTGCATTCTTGTATATTTGATGATATATGCATTTGTGTGGTCAATATACATCTGGTCCTATATTGTTTATGATTGTAGATCTCTGTTCTTCGATAGTATTATGCTGCTTTGATCCCACAGTTGCTCTTTGAATCTGGGTAGACGAAGGAGAAGCGGCAAGGATTTGTCAGAAGGGAGAGGAACCGAGCAAGGAACCAAGCGCAAGACTGAGGTTCGTGTCCTTCATTCCACTCTCATCTAATTCTCATAAAGGAAAATGAAAGTAGTTTTAGTTTGTTTGTTTCTAAGATAGCTACCAGTCTTAGTGGGACTAGCAGATCTAAGTGGAAACTAGATTTCCCCATAACAAAATGTCGACTCCCCTGGGGAGTGAATAGATTGTTTGTTTGTCCATATTTGCTTGTTTTATAAACTTATAGACGAAGCTTGAAGTCAAACCAACTAGCCTTCGAACTGCATTTTCTATGCAAGTGCAAAGTAGATCAATTTTTCTTCAGTCTATCTCCGGGTTTTGTTTATAAACTAAACAATCGATTTGAAATCTTTCTAATTTCCCTAGTGGTGGCTCTAGTAACCTCATTAGATCAGCCTGTGATTTCTATTTACTGTACATCATTTGCTAGGCCTAAAATCCCTGAACTGAGCTACAAACTGTGGCCAAGAGCCAAGTAAAGTCTCGTCCTGGTACCATCGCACCCTCTCTTCAAGGAAACCAGTATGCATCACACCTCCCGTGTGCAGTAGGTGGGATGCATCCCTGTTTCCCTGTGTTACAGGTGCGATGATCAGAAAAAGCTAATTCTGCCTCTAGGTCTTGGTTTTTATTCACTCTTTTTAGCTCTATTCTGGAGTTTTGTTGTCTGTGATCAGTATACCACTATGGAAACCCCCTTTCTTTCCATCATTCTGCCTCCATTGTGCAAAGAACTGTGAATGTTTTTATGTATTTTCTGCCATTTTCAGTTCTCTTTTACGAAGTAGTAACATAGTCGAACTATCGTCTTTTGATTTGAAAGTGTCGCAAGTGTCGTTTTCAGTCAAAGAAAAGGATTCTATTGTTCTTGATGGTTGATTATACAGTTACTCTTGTATTTGGTTTGAATTAGTAGTTTTTCAAGTGTCAAAAGCAGTTTTCAATTCAAAATAGTAAAGTGTCGTCATTATCTTCCTTTCGTTTTGAAGAGAAATTTGTTAGTATTGTCGCTTTGAAAGATAATTCAGATTTGTACTTAGCATTCTTCTTGTCATTCACACATTAAGAAAGCTGAAAACAAATACATGCATGTGCATTTGCATTTAGACTTCTTGTTGGTTTGATTTAGGACAGTGCATCTAGTGTGTGCTCTCTGCTCTATGTTGAAAGAATATCATCTCTCTTTCTTTAGTAGCTAGGATTTTCATTGCAAAAAGAAGATTAAACGATTGTTTATCATCTTAGATTGCATTTTAGGAATTGTACATCTACATCACACTGTGAACCTGAAAGGAAAATTTCTTAAGAAAGATCTACTATAAAATAAATTTAATGAACCTAAAAATGCTTTGGAACCTAATGCACAACATCTAGAAGTCTAGGCTAGAGATGTATTACGGCATCGTAAAGCCTGGTAACTGTTGCTTTCACTGTTGGTTGGGTGGTTCCTCCTCTTTGAGACAACAAGTGCCAATATGGACTTGTGCTCCCACATACCGTCGAGTATATATTGGGAGACCACAATAGGCAATATCCTTTATCCATAGGACGCCGTGTCTGCCACCCTATCGATCGCAATGCACTGAACACAACATTCGAGAAGATTGACTGCCGTACCGTAAAAAGTATTCTGCTTTTTCGATTGGTTTGGTAATTCCTCTGTCTAGATTTCCAGAGTAGTCTCCTTTGTTCCTTTTCAGACTCCTTAAAAGAAAAGGTCCATCTGAGCACTTGTCACTTCAGGCTCATTAAAAATCGAAGGCGACTAGAGTCATCTTTTGTTTTTTCTCGACTCTTAAAAATTGAAAAAACAAGTTGTGTCAAAGCGTCTAAAATTTATTTTAATTGGAATAATATCACCATTCTCGTGTTGGTCTTAAGTTGAGGAAAATAGATTCCACCAACCAAGGAGTTCCCCTTGGAGGAAATCCTAGTCCTTTCTCCTCTTGGGGAGATGTTGGTGCACCTCATATGGCCACATTGTCACTTCCAGGATTGATGATTGGCTTGCCAATATGGCTCTTCTCGACCTCCGTCGTTCAGAACACTGCGATTCCTAAAAAATCAAGTCAGCAACTAGATGATACTAAAGTTACCCCCCAACCTCCTACTTCATCTGATTCTCCCTCTCCTCCTTCCTCTTCGCTTGATAAAGCTGGTAAGGCCCAAAACCAAGTAACTAAGAAGAAGGAAAAGAATAAGAAAGAGAAGGAGAAGAATAAGAAAGAGAAGAAGAAGAAGAAGGAGCCAAAGGCGAAAGGGGACAACCATGCATCGTCTAGCGAAAATACACACAATGCACCATCCAGGCCTAAATCGCCATGTGTCATTTGCAAAGGAGACCACTACCACTGATATTGTCCTTGCATCCCTCGGATCTTAAGGGACTGGTCTCCTCATTTGCACAACCCGGTGTCGTCAACCTCTGAAGACCATGTTGAAAGTACACCATTAACTAGTGAAAGCGAAGCATTTGGACAAAAAATGAAATGTAAATTTCCTTGTAAACTGTGTGAAGGAGATCACGCTGTCCACCGTTGTCCCTTCCTAGAAGAAGCTAAAAGAGTTTTGGATGACCGTCCGGCTTCACCGTTACGGCTTCCTCCTGGATATAAGAAAATCTTTCCAAGTCCATCACTGGTTGAAAATCCGACTAACATGTCGTTGTGTTCAGTCGAAGCATCTGTCATTGAAGATAAACCCACCGAACCCATACCAGACGAAAGTTAAAAGGTTGAAGCGACAGTCGGTCTTGTCTTCGGAAGGTCCATCTTTAGATGACACAATCACCGATGAGAATGAGAACGACACCGTCCAAATTCTTTTCATAAACACAAACTCTGATGAACATGGGGGCATTCTACCCATTCCTTTACCGCAGGAAGGAAGTTCGTCAGAGTCATATCTGGCTGTCTATTCGGTCCCACCTCCAAGCAACCTAGCCATTTCTTTCGATTGGAATCTACTAGGAAGACCCCAGGTATCGGCCAATGTACCATTCCGAATCATTGTACAAGCTTACAAAATTATCATGGTCAGTACCATCATAGATGAAGGGGCTTCTGGGAGTATCCTTTCCTCAATTTCTTGGGAAGCGCTTGGTTCGCCATCGCTTCTGCCTGAGATGAGAAGTCTGACAGGTTTCGACAAAGGAACCAGTCGACCGTTAGGGATCCTTCCCAATGTGCCCATAACATTGAGAAGGAAAACCGTTTACATGAACGTAATGGTAGTCCGAGGACCTCTAGATTATAATCTACTCCTTGGACGCGACTATATTTATAGCATGGGAGCCATTGTCTCCTCACTCTTTAGAGTAATGTGTTTTCCGCATGAAGGCAAAGTGGTCAAGCTCGTAGACCAGCTGTCGTTTCCCGGCTCACACATAGCTAATAGTCAAATACCATCCCTAAATGGTCTTTTCATGCAAGGAATGTCTCATGAATTGGCGGGTGATTCGGGAGGACATGAATAAATCCCAGGGGACATGCACCCTGGTTTGTTTCGGCAGGAAAACCTTGGATATAGGGTAGGTTTCCATGGAGGATATATGACTAGTCTGACACACCCGTCCGTTTAGGAAAATGGGATTAGACTGGAATAAGGTTCCTTCACCAAGGTTAGGAGGTTGGGATTTAGAGCCACCCTAGTCTAGATGGACTAAGCCAGGAAGTGTTTCTATCTGCAGTGTGGATGGAAACTATCTTGTGAAAGCAGGAACTTCTATATGGTAACGTAGAAATTTTTTCACTATACCTGGGGGCATACAAACCTTTTTGCATGCAAGTAAAGAGTGACCATTTGTTTTCTTAGTTTGTAGATTCTCAAACCCTTTAAACTCGTAGGATTGGTCATTCCTAACTTGCATAAAGAAAGGATCCGGGGCAAAGCTTTGTAAGGTACAAGCTCCATAAAAAAATGGCATCTTAGATGAGATGTCCTTATTATACGACTGGTACGAGAAGTTTTTATGTGGAGTTCAAGTGTTAGGGTCCCACCCTAACCCCCTTATTTATGTCTTGGGATCACGTCATAGTCAAGAGTCAATAAAGCCCATCTTAATATTTGTAAGTGGTTAACCCGCAATTAATAACGGGACCACAGTTAGTTGCAAATGGGCGGAAGTATTAGATAGATGGTAAATAGGCGGTAGTATTAGATAGATGGTATTAATAAAACCCACGATATTGGCTCGTGGTATTGCATGTATGAGTCATATATAAAGGATAGAGACTCCCTGCGAGGAGCATTGTGTCTTGTTTTGTAATCGAGCTCTGCTCTATTGGAGGTTGCCCCCTCGAAGAGGCCTGTGAACATTTCTCTCTGAATAATAAAATCATTGCTATTCTGTATTCTAGGTATATTTTCTTCGCATATTTTGTGTTCTCGGTATCTTTTCTTCGCTTGGGTATTGATTTGCAGGTTAAGAGCATAACAAGTGGTATCAGAGCACTTTCCAGGGCTCGGTGGGATCTCCAAATTTTAGCAAAATTTTTTTAGGCTAGAGACGTGTTCCGGCGTCTTTAAACCACGGGATCTATTGTTAAGCGCATAAACCTGCGGATTTGGGGAGGCATGCACGCAGGAAATACAAGAGGTGGTCACGTCTATTGGACTCCCTTGTAACCCCTGTGGGTACCCCTTCGAGTAGTAGCGCATTAGACAGAACCGCGCACGGACTGTCTTCCACGTACCCTCTGGGTATATAGGAAGCCCCCTAGCTCCCTTGAAACCTCGCCATAGATAAACCTTCGATCGTCTTGTTGCTACAGTACATCGAGAACAGCACTCAGAGAGATTACTCGCCCGTACGATAGGGTAGTCGGGTTGTACGGCTAAGGGTACGGTCGATCCTCCTTAGTTAGAGCCCTGAAACATTGGGCCGAGTACTACTGTCAGACCCTTATGTATATTGCGATCCGTAGCACCTGACACTCCCCAAGACCATAGTTCCCTTTCTATCGGGGGATCACACATCATCTATTCCAGATCAGCAGCAGCAGTTGTTCCACCATTTAGATCTCTCAGATCCACCAGATCGGATATTCCAGATCAGCAGCAGCAATTGTTCCACCATTCAGATCTCTCAGATCCACCAGATCGGATATTCTAGATCAGCAGCAGCAGTTGTTCCACCATTCAGATCTCTCAGATCCACCAGATCGGATATTCCAGATCAGCAGCAGGAATATCCCATCAGCCCATCAGCATCAGGACAACGAGCTGAGCACGGTGGTACCATTCAATTTCTTAGAAAAAAAAATTTGGCGGTCCCAAATTTTCATCAAGTTGGTGTATGGTAGAAACTAGAGCTCAAGCAATGGCCAATGAAAGACTAGACAAACTTGAAACAGATATGACCGAGCTCAAAGATTCGCTTAAAGACCTATCGAGCATGGTACGGCAAGCACTCGCTAAGGGCAAGGAGCCAGCTCTTGAGGTACCATATAATGACCATATACACCTTGAGGGTGAGTCTAGCCACTCTCCTCATGTCTGGCACACCCATCCACCACCTCCTAAGTTGGATAGTCAGCGACCTCCCAAGTTGGATATACAGAAATTTGATGGTTCTAACCCGTCCGCATGGCTAGCACACATGGAACAGTATTTCAAATTGAATCATCTCCAAGATGATTGGACAAAGATTAGAGTGGGGACCATGTACTTGGACAATGAACGATGGCAATGGGCAGAATGGCATCAACGTCGCAATGCACCTTTTTCGAGTTGGGCCCAATTTTCCAAAGCTCTTCGAGATCGCTTTGAACAGGGAGACTCCTTTTTGGGCCGTCTCACTAAGCTCCGACAGACAGGTACAGTGGATGAATATATCACCGCTTTTGAAGCCTTGGCCTTCCGCACTGACCATCTCTCAGATGAGTTCTACACGGAATGTTTTATCAGTGGTCTTAAAGAAGCCATCAAAGCTCAAGTTCTACTCCACCACCCTCCCACATTGACGGAGGCTTGCCAGGTAGCCCGTAAGGTGGAGCGTGCCATAACAGCCCAATACAGCCGCCCCAATTTCCCCACTAAAGGTCGTCCCCCACAAGCTCATACCACGACTCAGACACTTAAGGTCCAAAAGGTGTCCCCTCAGCAAATGGCCGAGAGAAGAAAGCAAGGACTATGTTACTACTGTGATGAAAAATATTCCCCTGGGCATAAATGCAAGGAGCCCAAGTTTTTTCAAATAGATGCCACTGACTACAGCTCCACCGAGGAAGATCCACCTCTTGAGGAATCGGAGGCGATCGAAGAAGACAACCAAAAGGAGATTGTATCTGATGACCCAGTTATTTCGCTCAATGCGTTGGCAGGAATCTCTTCCCCTCAAACTCTCAAAATCAGGGGTTTTCTTAAACATCGCCCAGTAATAGTCTTGATTGATAGTGGAAGTACCCATAATTTCATCCATCAAAAAATCGCCGAAGCAGCACATTGTTATGTACGGGCAGTCTCTAACTTCCAGGTCCAAATTGCAGACGGGGGCACAATGAAATGTGAAGGCCGCTGTGAAAATGTCAAACTTCAAATGGGGGATTATCAGTTGAAAACCCACATGTTTGCCATACACATGGGGGGATGCGACATTGTCCTAGGTGTTGAATGGCTCCGCACCCTTGGGCCAATCACAATGGATTTCCAGGAGTTATATATGAGTTTTAAGCAGAACAACTCCACACATACCCTCTGTGGACTTCAGGCAGGAGCCCCCTCTATCATCAGCTCGCATAGAATGGAAAAATTGTTAAAAAAGGGCCATCATGGAGTGGTAGCTCAATTTAATGCCATCCAGGTAGTAGACACCATATCTCCGCCAGTTCATCCTGAGATGCAACAGATTTTAAATAAACATCGGACGGTCTTTGACAAGCCTCATGAACTTCCACCCTCGCAAGGGGAACATGATCATAGCATCACATTGGTTCCAGGGGCCCAACCCCCAAATGTGTGGCCATACAGATATCCGTTCACCCAAAAGAATGAAATAGAAAAAATCATCAAGGAATTGTTGGAAGCAGGTGTCATTCATCCCAGCATTAGTCCTTATTCATCCCCAGTGGTCATGGTCCTCAAGAAAGATGGGGAGTGGCGGATGTGTCCCGACTTCAGGGCCCTCAATAAGTTAACAGTCAAAGATAAATTTCCCATCCCAGTGGTTGATGATTTGCTGGACGAACTCAATGGGGCTCAATTCTTCACTAAGTTGGATCTTCGATCAGGTTATCACCAAATTCGCATGAAGGAAGTCGACATTCCCAAGACAGCTTTCAGAACTCATGAAGGCCATTATGAGTTCCTCGTCATGCCATTTGGTCTCTGTAATGCCCCCTCTACTTTTCAGAGCCTTATGAATCACCTCCTCAAACCATATCTCAGAAAATTTGTCCTTGTCTTCTTCGATGACATCCTCATCTATAGTGGCACTTGGGTGGCACATCTTCAGCATGTAGATCTACTCTTGCAACTGCTCCGAACACATAAATTATTTGTCAAGATGTCTAAGTGTTTGTTTGGCATGGAAGAAGTTGAGTATTTGGGCCACATTGTGGGGCGCGAAGGTGTCAAGGTGGACCCCAAAAAGATCCAGGCCATGCAAGAATGGCCTCAACCTAAGACCTTGAAAAGCTTGAGAGGATTTTTGGGTCTCACAGGCTATTATCGTAAATTTGTCCGCAACTATGGCCGCATAGCGAAGCCCCTAACACAACTCCTAAAGAAAAAATCCTTCTTCTGGAATGAGGAAGCACAACAGGCATTTACCGCTCTAAAAAACGCCATGTGTTCCACTCCTGTCTTAGCACTACCGGACTTCACCAAATCATTTGTCATTGAATGTGATGCTTCGGGAACAGGTATTGGAGCGGTCTTAATGCAGGAAGGGCGACCATTGGCCTTCACCAGCCAACAAATAAGTGGGAAGAATCTGGGCCAATCTACCTACGAGAAGGAAATGATGGCCATCTTACATGCAGTCGAGACCTGGAGACCTTACTTGTTGGGGCGACGTTTCCAAATCCGCACAGATCATCACAGTCTTAAATATTTTTTGGAGCAACACCTCTCTTCCCCTCAACAAAATAAATGGTTAGCCAAAATGCTGGGATATGATTATGAGATCATTTACAAGAAAGGGAAAGACAACAGGGTAGCAGATGCATTTTCGTGCCAATTTGAGGAGGAAAGTACTCTGCTAGCAATTTCCCTCCCCATTCCAAATTGGATTGAAGAGGCTCGCAGGGAATGGTTTTCACATCCAGGGCTCTCCCAACTCATTTCTCAATTACAGGCAAATCCTAATTTCAGCAAGGGCTACTCGTGGCAGAATGATATTCTTCGCTACAAGGACAGAGTCGTAATATCACCAACATCCAGCCTCAAAAGTCGCATTTTGGCAGAATTGCACTCATCTCCCATTGCAGGACATTCGGGCTTTCAGAAGACGTATGCTCGCACCAGAAGATCATTTTTTTGGACCGGCATGAAACAGGACATCCTTACTTTCGTAGCAGAATGTGACGTCTGTCAACGCCACAAAGGGGAAACCGTCAACACACCAGGCACATTACAACCATTGCCCATTCCGGCGTCAATTTGGACAGAGGTTTCCATGGATTTCATTACAGGTCTTCCAAAGTCTGGGAACAAGTTAGTCATCATGGTGGTTGTGGACCGACTATCGAAGTATGCTCATTTCTGTGCCCTACCCCACCATTTACACCAACCTTGGTTGCTCAAACTTTCATGGATCAGATCTTCAAATTGCATGGCATGCCCACTTCTATTGTATCCGACCGTGACCCAATCTTCACCAGTAATTTTTGGCAGGAGCTCTTCAGAATACAAGGCACTCAACTCAAACTCAGTACTTCATATCATCCGCAAACAGATGGTCAAACCGAAGCCGTCAACAAATGTCTAGAAACCTACCTTAGGTGTTTCACTTCAGAAAAGCAACACCTTTGGGTACATTGGTTACCTCTGGCGGAGTGGTGGTATAACACCAACTATCATGCCACCACCAAAATGACTCCCTATGAAGCAGTCTATGGACAACTTCCGCCTTCCCCTACTTCTTATCTCACGGGGTGCTCCAAAGTACAAGCTGTGGATCAACTCCTACAACACCGCGCAACCATGCTTGCCCATCTGCGCGAGAATCTTCATCAAGCTCAGAACCGTATGAAGCAACAGGCTGACCAACATCGCTCAGAGCGCCAATTTCAAGAAGGGGATCAGGTCTTTTTGAGGCTGCAACCATATAAGCAAACATCACTCAAAGACAAGGGTTGTCAAAAGCTCTCCCCAAAATTCTATGGACCATAACAAGTACTTCAGCGCATTGGAGAAGTGGCTTACAAGTTGGCTTTGCCACCTACAGCAAAAATCCACCCAGTTTTCCATGTATCGTGCCTCAAGAAAGTGATTGGGAACAATTGCCGAGTTCAAACCAGTCTACCTGAATTGGACGAAGAAGGGTCAATCTGGCTTCAACCTGAACAGGTTCTAGACACAAGAGACAAGCACCTGCGCGGCCGCATGATTAAGGAGGTCCTCGTCAAATGGAAAGACACCTCTCCGGAAGATGCAACTTGGGAACCAGCCACTATTCTTCAGCAGTTTCCGCAGCTTCAGCCTTGAGGACAAGGCTAGTCTTAAGGGGGAGGGCATGTTAGGGTCCCACCCTAACCCCCTTATTTATGTCTTGGGATCACGTCATAGTCAAGAGTCAATAAAGCCCATTTTAATAATTGTAAGTGGTTAACCCACAATTAATAACGGGACCACAGTTAGTTGCAAATGGGCGGAAGTATTAGATAGATGGTAAATAGGCGGTAGTATTAGATAGATGGTATTAATAAAACCCACGATATTGGCTCGTGGTATTGCATGTATGAGTCATATATAAAGGATAGAGACTCCCTGCGAGGAGCATTGTGTCTTGTTTTGTAATCGAGCTCTGCTCTATTGGAGGTTGCCCCCTCGAAGAGGCCTGTGAACATTTCTCTCTGAATAATAAAATCATTGCTATTCTGTGTTCTGGGTATATTTTCTTCGCATATTTTGTGTTCTCGGTATCTTTTCTTCGCTTGGGTATTGATTTGCAGGTTAAGAGCATAACATCAAGCTCGTTAAAAATTAAACATAAGCAATGAGCAAACGTTCCCCTAGAGTTTAAGCTCATTAAAAAATGAACCAATTTCCGGTAAATAACCATTGTGAATGCATTATCATCAGCTTTTGAGCCATGGTCGTGTTCTCATCATCACCTCCATTTGATATTTTACCCCTTTTGAGGAATAGTTGCGAAGAGTGATCCTGTTAGCCATCCTTGTGACACTATCGTGATTGGGAAATTCCAAACCTTACCTGGAATCAGCTGCTACTCGAAATTATCACTCGTTCCTAAAAAAACGAGTCTCCTTTAAGCTCTTTTCACCTGACTCGTAAAACATGAAAAGATTGCTGAGCGATTGTCCTCTCCAGCTCGTTAAAGTGATCAGAAGTGCTATCCCTCCTCTAGATTTTAATCTTTTTGGACCTAAGGGATTATTACACAAAAAGATTGAGCGCCTGTCTTGTTCGGCTCGTTAAAATTACCGAAAATTCATCCCTTTCGTATTATTTTATACTTTTTCAGACTTAAGGGATTACATGACGAAAAAGGATTATTGGAGTTTCCTTTACATCCCTTTCAGACTCTCTAAAATTGAAAAGGACCAAGTTATCTTTGTCGTTAAACTCGTTAAAACCGAATAGCAACAAACTTGTCCACACAGACAAGAATGAGTTTCACTGTCGCTAGGCTCGTTAAAATATAGCGACGGGTTTGCCCGAAGGGAAAATTATAAAACAAGCATATGTTATCCTAATCAAGCTTGACAAAAATAAAGAGGTACTGGTCAGCAATGACTAGGGAAAAATTGGGAAGAAAACTTGAAGAAACTTTATTGGTAGCAAGTTGCTCTTGAACATGACACTTTCACTCCGCATCCGAGTCGGGTTGGGTTGTTCCGTTCACTGGTCTTATCACCGTTGGTCCATCACACCATCCATATTTGGCCTTAACGATACAAATCCATCATGTCAGTGTCACCGATATGTTCAAGAGAAGTCGCCCAGAGAATTCACCTATGTCTCATCTGTTGTAATACATTCACGCTCCATTCTTTCATGACCGCCACCCTGAACCTTGTATCATCAGATTGTTTTCACCTCCAAGATCATTTACTCTGTTCCATGTCATAGATGTGGGATTCATTAAGGCCCTCCTACTGCGAGTCGCTTCTTGTTGAAATTAGCCCATTATCCAAGAAGTCGACATAGGAACAACCCTTTCAGTACTTTGAAGCTTGCATGCCTCAATCGCAAGTTTCTCACTTCCGGTGATAGGTTTACATCAATGGCCTTCGACTGAAAGATTTTGCGTGGTGTTCAACGCCAATTCCATTATTCACACCATGTCAATTGTACTGTAGTACCTTGAGGGTCATCATCATTATCGGTGATTCCACTCGCGCCTGTTAACAGCCTACATCATTGGCTGGTAATCAGGCGCTGTCTTTCCATGTTCGACTCCAGAACATCTTTCACATGGATCGACTTGTACTCCAAGTGAAGATTTAACGAGTTTGAAGACCCTGGATCTAGTTTCATCCATCTGAGCTACGATATGTTCAGGAGAATAAAAACATCAAATGTACATTGTTGCTGCACAGATGATCATCTGAATCAAAGGATGATGGCTCTATCAGAATCATCAGTCTTTTGTACAGATGGTTGTCTGTCCTATGTACATGAAAATGAATTTATAAAGCTGAGTATGGGAATGCCCGACTCATCTAGATCATGAAAAATATTATGAAGATAATGTATTGTATTGTATCTTATTACAGGTCGCCTTCCAGCTCAAAAAAACTTCGGATCCTCATGATAAAGCATTTCACCCAACATCAAAGGTTAACGACCTCATGCTTTAGGGGGCAACTATTATAGACATTTTTTGGCACTGCAACCCCAATCAAACATGTCTATAAACCAAGGGCTCCTAAGTCCCTAAAAGTGTTGTTCCATACCATGAAAGAACAAGGTCAACTGATTACATCATCTCCCAGAAGTTCTCCATGAAAAACTGCTTAGAACTGGTCAAAACTTGACCATCTCACTTGCTCCATGGTCAAAGTGCGATGCATCCCACCTAATGCACATGGGAGGTGCGATGCATACTGAAAAGCCCTTCTATGGGGTATGATGGGCAAGAGTGGACAAATGGCAGAGACAGTTTGCGAGGTGGATGATCATGGAATCTTCCAGAAACTTCTCCTGTGACACTTGCCTCTCTGAATTCGCCCAGGGATGAGTAAGAGATCATCAATCTCCAAGTGGAATCAAGAACTATCAGAGAGAGGACACTAATCAGAATCCTAGAAGCTGACTCACCCCCCTGCAATCATCTATATATGGATCCCTCATCCCAGAGATCCAGAGGCTGGAATTTTGTATCTTGTAAGGAAGTGCTATTGGTTTCTTGTTGGAATATCATAGTGTTGGGTGATCTAAGCTTTTCATGAGGTGAAATAAGGGCTTTCATGTTGGAGGGTGACGTTGGGTCAGAACAATTGGTTGTAATCCTCTTTGCTATTCTTGATTATTAATAAATCTATTCAAGTTTTCCTCCACATTCTTGTATGTTTGATGATATATGCATTTGTGTGGTCAATATACATCTGGTCCTATATTGTTTATGATTGTAGATCTCTGTTCTTCGATAGTATTATTCTTCTTTGATCCCACAGGTGCTCTTTGAATCTGGGTAGACGAAGGAGAAGCGGCAAGGATCTGGCAGAAGGGAGGGGAACCGAGCAAGGAACCAAGTGCAAGACTAAGGTTGGTGTCCTTCATTGCACTCTCATCTACTTCTCATAAAGGAAAACGAAAGTAGTTTTAGTTTGTTTGTTTCTAAGATAGCTACCAGTCTTAGTGGGACTAGCAGATCCGACTGGACACTAGATTTCCCGATAACACAGTGATTATT
Source organism: Pinus tabuliformis (assembly GCA_031772625.1). Classification (NCBI taxonomy): domain Eukaryota; kingdom Viridiplantae; phylum Streptophyta; class Pinopsida; order Pinales; family Pinaceae; genus Pinus; species Pinus tabuliformis. The sequence goes on along the minus strand of CM062807.1, from coordinate 1,356,980,506 downwards.
TGATTCACCGTTAGCACTTTGTTCCTTTAATGGTCGTACTACCTGTTCAATTGCTTCATCAAACCGATTAGAAATGAAAGCACATGCTTGAAGAATGAGTTAAAACACTAATACCTTACTCGAATTACGTGAAAAGTAATTTAAAAGTGGTTTTTACCTCTCATTTTACCATTTCATTTGAACTTTGGTTTGTTGGAGCTTTGGAGGTGTTTTCCCCTTGATTTTCACTAGCCGATTCCGGGAGATTCTATGGACGATTCTCAGTGCCGTCTGGACTAGGTAAGAGCTAAACCTGAGCTCTTCAGTTGCATTCCTTCCTTTTTGAATTCTGAGCATGTTTCCCTGTTTTTCTGAGCCCTTGGGGTTTGAAAAATTCGCCCTGGCTCCATCGTACCCTTCCTATATTAAAAGGTGCGATGCATACTGGCCTGGCCATTGGCCAGTCAGTATGCATCTCACCTAGTACACTGCTGGGGTGCGATGGGCGCAAGGAGGGAAACTTTTGCACTCTTTTCTCATTGAATTTTTGCCTGTTTTTTTCCAAATTAGGACCCTGACTCTTCGCTTGTTTGTTTTTCAGAGATTCATCAGAGCAAAATGGTTGTTACATGGCGAGAATGAAATCATGAAGAAGAGGACATGGTTGCTTTACATGATCCAGGTACGGTAACTGCACTGCGGAACTGTGGTCTGCTCAAGTTTTTCCGCATCTCTAGCATGAGGCAACAAATCAACTTGTTGCAATATTTCCTTGATGCATGGGATCCTACCAACCAGGTGTTCCATATCAGAGGCAAATCCATCCCCTTGACTGTCGTGGACATCTATTTTTTGACCGATTTATCGAGGCATGGTGCCCCTCTCTTATTATCAGGTTCCACCCGTGGGGGCGAATCTGTGAGAGATTACATTCTCCAGTACTATGGAGAGGGATCTCAGCCAAGTAGGGATGGCAAGATCAACATCTAAGATGTCACTGACCGGTCCTTGAGGACCATTCTGTTCACTTTTGCTAGACTAGCTGGTAGTGTGGCTCTTCACGTGGTTAACAGGTCCTATATGCAGTATGCCTTGGAATGCCTTGAACCAAAGGTGTTCAACTGGTGTGATGCAGTACTCCCTGTGATGAAGGAACAACTGGCCAAGGTAAAAAATGGAAGATTCAAGAATTTTGGCTATGGTTCTATTTTAACCGCTTTCACCTTGGAAAAGATCCCACTGATGCAGTCACGGTACATTTCACTTGGTTTACCTCCACCGACTGAGCCACGGATGCAGAGATGGGTTGACCTCATGGCCTGACATGCTGGTCAATCCCAGGTTTCTTTCTCTGATACCTTCTTCGAGTGTTTCAACCGTCAGGAGATGGTTTATGCCGAGTGTCCATATGCTAGTATGGATTTCCAAGGTGACCCGGATTTGGTGCTGCTGGTTGGTGAGTAGTGGGGTGCTATAGGTAAATTCTCTGACCATATCCCTGTTTATTATTTTCATAATGTTCTTATGTTTTCTTTGATCAAGAATAATCAAAACTCATGTGCTCATGCAGAAATTGGACCAGTGTGACCAGCAGTACACCTGAGAGCACCAGTTGCCGCTCCGGCAGGTGCCGCTCCAGCCAGAGAGGCTGTGGGGAGGGCTATCCTTCACGACCTTGATGTGGCCGAGACTCTTTCAGCATTACAGGACCAAGTCGAGGGCCTTACTCTTGGTATTCTGGACGTGAGAACCGACGAGCTACCTCTGAGGTTGCAGCGACATACTACTGGCGTGCCGAGTCAATGGACTAGGCTTTTACACATGATTGCACAGGTAGTGACTTGTTATCACCAGCATCATTAGACAAGGGTTCTCCCTAGCATTTTGAGTTTTAGGTCTTTTGACCGATTTTTTCTTGATCGCAGAACATTATGTATGAACCATAAACAGTTATATATATATATATATATATATATATATATATATATATATATATATATATATATATATATATATATATATATATATATATATATATATATATATTTGATTTTCAGAGCTTTATTTCGGTTAAGTTACATGATCCTGATGCAAATATTTATGAAATGCTTATTTTTATAAATGTCGCAAATGTTCGTCTAACATATAATTTCCCAATGAGTCTGTTAATGTGTTTAAGTTTTTGGAAACATGTTGATATTGAATAGAATCAAACTGTCTTTCCAAAATCCTGACCCTTAGGAACATGCAATAGATAGCTGGATTCCGTACGGAGTAGATACCAGTGAGTTGTAGAATGACGAGTTGTGAGTCTAGCTTGACAACAAGTCAGTGTATTCCATGCATGATGTAATCAGAGAGGAGTTCTATCAACGCGTTGTACTCAACAATGTTGTTCATTGACTGACCAATACATACCCCTTTGAAACTCACTAACTCGCCACTTGGATCAAAGATGGCCCAGGCCGCAGAAGATAGGTTCCACAAACTACGACTCGCTCCGTCGGGTTATCCAACAAATGATTCCAATAGGTTCGACATCTGCAACAAATGTAAAAAGTGGATTACCTAACCAAAACAATTACCCTTGGCGAAAACAAAAATGTAACAAAAGCATAGGGGTTACTATACTGAGTCAAGAATAGTAATGCTTAAGGTACAACCCATTGCGGGGTTGCACCAGTGGAATCCCATAATAATCCACTAACTCGTAGGCTCCTTTTGCTAATACACGCTTAAAAATATAGGGGCCCATCCATAAAGACTTGAACTTACCTGCTCCCAACTTATCGGACTCTTGGTCATAAAGTAAGACCAGGTCACCTTCTGAGAAGACACAGGGTTTGACATTCTTGTCGAACTGTGCCTTGAATCGTTTCTTATGGGCTTCGTTAGCAAAAGTGGCATCACGACGGGTTTCATCCAATTGGATTAGTACCAAGAAACGAGCCTCCTCTTCTAAAGTTCCAGGGAGAAGGTCGATCGCGACCTTAAGGGATGAGATTTCGCATTGAACTGGTAAGATCTCTTCCAGGCCATACACCAGTTGAAAGGGTGTAAACCCAGTTGCATTCCTCACTGATGTCCGGTATGCCCACAAGGTTGAGTACAGGATCAAGTGCCAACTCCGTTTATGGACCCCAATCATCCTTTGCAGCATGCGCTTTAGGACCTTGTTGATTGCCTCAACTTGTCCGTTAGCTTGCGGATAATACGGGGTAGAGCTGTCTGGGATAGTCCTAATTTGGCAGCCAACTCAACCATCATGTGATTGCGAAAATGCGATCCATGATCTGTGACTATGGCCTGTGGAACGTCGAATCTGGAGACTACATGATTGAAAAAAATGAGGGCATCCGTTTCGTCGCTATTGTTTAATGTAGGCATCGCCTCGGCCCATTTGGTAAAATAGTCTACTGTGACTATGATATACCCATGGCCCCCGGCCAAGGTGGAGTTACATGTCATGCAATCGATGCCCCATTGGGCGAATGGACCAACAACAACTACTGGTTGAAGAGGTGCACGTGGTATTCTAGTTTTGTGATCGAAGATTTGACAGGCATGGCAACTTCTAACTGCGGTTATACAATCTTTGAACATTGTTGGCCAGAAGTATCCTGCTCGTAAAATCTTTTGCACTGTAGCATAACCAGATTGATGCCCTCCACAGGCGCCTGAATGACAATCATTCAGGACTTTTTCAGCCTCCTCGTATGTGAGGCACCTCCGCAAAACTGTATCTATACCATGATGGTAAAGCGTATCACCAACGATCATGTAGTCTTTTGCTTGGTATCGGATACGTCGTTGTTCCGAGCGGGAGGTATTAGACCTATATGTTTGGGTTTGGAGATAGATTATTATATCTCCATACCATAGATTGCTTGAAGATATCAGAAACAAAGATTCGTCCACGATTGCTTCTTCGGATGTGGCATCGTTGGACAACAATGGGAGATCACATAGTAACTCCGCGAAAACCAGGGCTTTCTTCGATTTGGATTTTATGAATTCCAGATCAAACTCTTGTAAAATTGCTATCCATTTTGAATATTTTCCCCCCAGCAACTGTCACGACAATATATAAGTCATGGGGTTGCAATCTGACAAAATGGTCATTTTTCAAAAGAGGATGTTGTGTCGAAATCTCTGTATCGCTTGAACAGCTACGAGAGCTAGCTTTTCAACGTAGGAGTACTTTCTTTCTGTATCATTTAAGTTTCGACTTAAGTAATTGATAGGATGTTCAATTCCATCGTCTTCTTAAACTAAAACCATTGCTATGGTCGTATCTGCTGCAGCTAGATACAGGTTAAAGTCTTTTTGATAATCAAGAGCATACATTAATGATGCTTTTATTAGGGATTCCTTTAGTGCATCATAGGAAGGTTGGGCGACCTGATCCCAGATGAATGGTACTTCTTTTTTCAATAGATGAGGATAATCTTTAGCAAGTTCGGCGTAATTTGGAATGAACCTCCTCAGAAAGTTTGCTTTCCCTTGGAGTTTCTGAATCTGAAGCAAATTTGAAGGTGGAGGAAAATCAATGATTGCCTGAACCTTACATGGGTCGAGACGAATTCCGTCTTTTGAGACCACAAAGCCAAGTAAACAACCAGAACTAACACAAAATACACATTTGTGTGGATTGAGTCGTATCTTGTAGTGTCGACAACGTAGAAATATTGCTCTCAAATGCTGCAGATGATCAGTCCGCTTTTGCGAATGAGCTGGAACATCGTCGAGATACGGTTGAACAATGTTCTTGATGTCATGGAAGGAAAAATTCATTGCCCTCTGAAATGTTTCCCTTGCATTCTTTAAACCAAAGGGTAGCTTGCAATATGTGAATGTGCCCCATGGAGAAATAAATGCAGTCTTTGACTGGTCCTGTGGGCGGATATTTATTTGATTATACCCGAAAAATCCATCCATAAATTAAAATATTTCACATCCGGTGCATTCATCAATTATCTGGTCAATGAAGGGTGTAGGGTAGTTGTCTTTTGGACAAGCTTGATTTACATCCCTATAATTGACGCACACTCTAATTGTTCCTTGTTTTTTCATTACAGGAACAATATTCGATACCCAATTGATTAGAGGAATTGGGTAAATAAAACCAGCATGGAGGAGTTTTTCAACTTTCGCCTTGATGGCAGTGGCTTTCTTGGGGTGCAGCTGCCGAAGCCATTGTCATACTAGTTTGACATCTAGATACATTTTGATTTCGTGTTCAACTATGCTTGAGTCAATGCCTGGCATTTCATCATATGACCAAGCAAATACATCTCTGAACTCGCGAAAAAGAGCGTAATATATTTCCGGTTCTGAAGAAGAACAAGATTTGCCGACATCAATATTCTCTACAACATTTGTTTTGGTCCAGATATTTATGGCGATAGTCTCTTCAATATTGGATAGGTTTCACTAAGAATCCACCGTATTTACAGTATTTGATAGAAAATCAAAAAATGAGGGATGATCAAGGTCACTGGAACTATCTTCCTTACAATTCGGAAGATGGGAACGATGATGGTAATCTTCCCATGGTGCCCCGTCAATCATCATTGACTTAATAATTCCTTCGTCCATAGAATGTACTTGCGACCAAGGATCTGAAGGGGTGCCATATTCCTTAGACCTATCTATCCAAATACTTGATGAGCGTTGATTTTGGTTTGCCTCCCATGCCGAAAACATTGATTGCTACAATATTTCTATTGGGCTTGGAGGAAATACCTACAGATGATCCATGCTAATATCGTTTTTGGACATCTTTTGAATAGAAGATACCATATTGCAGGTTCCCACCGTGGCCACTTCCGTCAGATTGTTTGGAGGTGGTATGGAAAAAGTCCCCATCAATGTAGGGTCTTTTAGTAGGCCTACTCCGATATTTTGAAGCGAATGAGGGCTTCCGTGGATCATCGGAATGCTTCCCGTAACTTGTGAATTGTTGGGGAGAAATGTTTGTTGGTCGACTATTGTAATTCCTCCTTGGAAGGGAAATGCAATATTCCTGAAGTAGGTCAACACAACGGCAACCATAGCATATATCCAGGGCCTTCCTAGTATGATGTTGTAATCGAGGTTTCCGTCGACAACTTCAACATCAATTTCTACTATTTTGCCCCCCAATTCGACTTGCAAGTTACTTAAAATCTCGTATGGGGTGTATGTTCGTCCATCAAATGATTTTAATGTCGTCGACGATCGCGACAAGGGTGGAGATCCTATGGTTTTCAAGCAACTCATCGACATAATACATGTAGATGCCCCCTCATCAATAATTGTACGATGAACAGTTTTGTTGAGGGCTTTCACTTGAATAAGGAAAGCTAGTTGAGATGGTAACTGAGGGTCATATCCTTTGTGATTAAAGGCCACAAGATTGGAATCCGTTGGGTCAATCCCACCTATCGCTGATAATAAATCCTGCTTTTGGGAGGGGCAATTTTGCAGTACCTCAAGTGTCGACATAGTAGATGGCGATTGGGCCAGATCATCCACTATATTATAATGTTGTGCTGCTCTGGCATGAGGATTGAATGTCGAATTGTGTACTACTCCCTTCGGCGGTTTTATCGTTAGTTCAGGAATGTTGGGTGGCACAACTTCGGTCGAAGTTGTTGTCAAACTACTAGGTTGATCATTATCCTTGTTGTTTGACAGCTGTGGATTCCCATAATCTTTATTCCTTGTTGCTATCAAAGAATCATTTTGCTGCTTTGAAACAGACAACATTAGCACTTGGGATGGAGAAGCATTGTCACTAGCAACCAGATTTGTTCCTGGATTTGGAAACGGATCAGTCAATACCACCGAGGTTTTGGAACTCTTTAAGAATTTTCTAAGCTCAGCTTTATGTGGACAATCTCTCATCCAGTGATCCTCATCACATATAAAGCATGGATGACTTGGTTTCCTATCTCCAGAAGGGTTTGCAGAAGATTTTTCAGGAGACGACTCCTCTTGTTTCTTCTTCTTCCCTTTATTTTTCTTCTTACCTCCTAGTTTCTTCGGTTCTTTGCCTTTTTCAGTCGACACAACATTTACGTCTAAGGTGAGAAGTTCCTCATTTTCATTTTAACTGGAAACCATGCAAGCCTTCTTTGATGTAGCCTATACGGTTTTCGTGCTACTCGTACCTATCACGCCATCGCCAGCATGAGAGTCTTTGTTTGATTTAGGAGGGAGAGGAACGGAGAATTCCGATCTAGGAGAATCAGGGATTTTATCGTAGAGCATGCCAAATTGAGTATAGATCAAGTCTAGATATTGCGCATGAGCAATGACTTGCTCTTCAGTGACGATTCCTCCCTTTGCCAAATCTTACGTAATAGAAGGTAATAATGACTTAATAAACCATTCAGCTAGCAGCTGATTAGGAACATACGTTTTTACCATTCTACGATGATGTCGCCACTCATGAATATGATCGGATATGTGAGTGGCCATCATTTGTTTGAAATTGGTAAGAAGCTCTGTTCCTGTTTCGTACCTTATGGGTAACTGAAAATGGGTTAAAAATGTTGTGGCTAGGGTGTTGAAGTTATTGAATGAAGCTCTTGGCAATTCGATATACCATTTTGCTGCCGGACCAGTTAATGTTCGCTGAAAAAGGTGAAGCCTGATTATATCATCGTTGAGAGTGTTTGATGAACACCACAGATGAAATGTCATCACTTGATTTGATGGGTCTTCACCCGGATTTCCATTAAATTTAGGAATATCTGACGAAAGTTTATGCGGAATCGCTGGCCAACAAGGGGCGTAAGCAATTCGATCATTCATTAGTCGATTTAGATCTGGTAACTCTAAATTTACCATGAAGGGCAACTGTTGATTTAGTTTCGGTGAAGCATACCCAAGATAAGATGGGATTGCCTGAGCAGTTGGTCTTTGCATACCAGCATAATGCATTTGATGTAGGTAACTTTCGTAAGGTTGATGGGCATAACCATTATGATATGATTGATGTTGACCGTTTTGAATATACAGCTGCCTATTACATGCAAAGATTTGTTGCTCAGATCCTTGGTAAGATTGTTGGAATTACGGTTGTTGATATTGTACCAGCCATGGTTGTGAAGCCATGTGCTGTTGTCCAATATCGGTTGTTTGACCAAGATGAGGGGTAATGGTACCCGTTTGAGCCTGGGTCATTCCAGTTAAGGAACCACTAGTCGGTGATTGTGGTTGTGTCGCAGAGACAAGGGGCTATTGTATTACGACCTGAGAAACTTGAGGTTGGCATACAATGGGAAACGCTTGTACTTACGACGGGCAACGCTTGTACTTGCGACACCGTCACAATAGCCAGCGTAGTGGGTATATTTTACACATGTAGACTTTGTTGCATTGAGTATACAACTCTTGGTTGTTGAGGCAGTATTGGCACCCAACTGCTAGATGTAATTCCAGCATAACCTGAATTTTGTTGTGAACTCTCGTATGGTTGTTCTCCCGGAGGAGATAATGAAAGGGTATACTGTCCTCCATATGGTGGTAATCCAGTGCTCAAAGGAATGATTTGCCTTTGGAGACCGGACTGCCCAAATTGACACTGCAAAGGATTAATTTGCTAAGACTCAACATAATAGATTCCAGATATTATTCCAGATGAACAAACGGGAACAGACCATATTGTCGAAATATCCCCTAGATGGACTCCATCTAGGGATTGAGAGCTAGTTGGGACAAACGGTATGCCGATGAACATTGTTGGAGCAGTAGCAGGGAGTTCTACCGTCGCTGTGTTAGATGACACAGTCCTAGATGTCGACGGTTGTTCAGACATATTTAGTCTATCCAAAATATTTCCCAGCGATTCTACAGGAACTTCTGATGATGGGAGACTAACTTCTGATGAAGAAGGATATAGGGTGATCCCAGCTCCAAATTGTGATGAAGTGCTAGATGGAGGATCCTCCACAATCTCTTCTATAGCAATCAATCCAGGTGGAAGAGGTAGACCGTCAGGTCCGTAAAATATTTTCGGTGCCGAAGAAGGTATAGGTTTTGCAGCGACAGATGTTTGGGGAGTAACACCTTCCGAATCAACTGTAGATGGAGCCAGTTCAGGAATAGAAGTATTTACCATCACACTAGGATCAGCTGTAATGTCCTTTTGTGGCTACGGAACTTCTTCTGTAGAGGCAAGGATACCATAAATGTTTGGAGTAACCGGAGTCTCTGAGATCGTTGGAACACTTGTTCCAACTAAACTAGGGGACTTCGATCCGGTTAAATGAGTTCACTTTGTCCGGAATAGTTTCGTTTCCGAAGTCAAAGATGGTTCACTCGTAAGCCTCCGTGAACAACGGGGTTTTGATTGACTTTCTTCACGATTGCGGATTACTCGAACAACTCAAAATAAAGGGGAAAATGAATCCGAATTAAATGAATTTTAGACACTTTGACACAACTTTCTTTTTCAATTTTTAAGAGTCGAGAAAAAGCAAAAGATGACTCTAGTCGCCTTCGATTTTTAATGAGCATGAAGTGACAAGTGCTCAGATGGACCTTTTCCATTAAGGAGTCTGAAAAGGAACGAAAGAGACTACTCTAGAAATCTAGATAGAGGGATTACCAAACCAATCACAAAACTGCAGAATACTTTTTACGGTACAGCAGTAAATATTCCCGAATGCTGTGTTCAGTGCATTGCAATCGATAGGGCGGCAGACATGGCTTCCTAAGGATAAAGGATATAGCCTACTGTGGTCTCCCAATATATACTCGACGGTACGTGGGAGCACAAGTCCGTACTGGCACTTGTCGTCTCAAAGAGGAGGAATCACCCAACCAGCAATGAAAGCGATGGTTACCAGGCTTTACGACGCCGGAATACGTCTCTAGCCTACACTTTTAAATGTTGTGTGTTAGGTTCCAAAGCATTTTTATGTTCATTGAATTTATTTTACAGTTGATCTTTCTTAAGAAATTTTCCTTTTAGGTTCACCGCGTGATGTAGATATACAATTCCTAAAATGCAATCTAAGATGATAAACAATCGTTTAATCTTCTTTTTGCAATGAAAATCCTAGCTACGAGATTCTTTCAACATAGAGCAGAGAGCACACACTAGATGCACTGTCCTAAATCAAAACAACAAGCAGTCTAAATGCAAAGGCACATGCATGTATTTTTTTTCTCTTTCTTAATGTGTGAATGATAAAAAGAATGTTGAGCACAAATTTGAATTATCTTTTCAAAGCGACAACACTAACAAATTTCTCTTCAAAAACGAAAGGAAGATAATGATGACACTTTGTGATTTTGAATTGAAAACTGCTTTCGACGCTTGAAAAACTACTAATTCAAACCAATACAAGAGTAATAGTATAATCGACCATCAAGAGCAATAGGATTCTTTTCTTCGACTGAAAACGACACTTGCGACACTTCCAAACCAAAAGACGACAGTTCGATTACGCTATTTCTTTGTAAAAGAGAACTGTAAATGGCGCACAATACATAAAAACATTCACAATTCTTTGTACAATGGAGGAGGAATAATGGAAAGGAAGGGGGTTTCCATAGTGGTATACTGATCACAGACAGCAAAACTCCTGAATAGAGCTGAAGAGAGTGAAGAAAAACCAAAATCTGAAGACAAAATTAGTCTTATCTGATCATCGCACCTATAACACAGGGAAACAGGGATGCATCCCACCTACAACACACAAGATGTGCGATGCATCTAGATTTCCTTGAAGAGAGGGTGCGATGGTACCAGGACGAGACTTTAACTTGGTCTTTGGTCACAGTTTGTAGCTCAGTTCAGGGATTTAGGCTGACCAAGTGATATTCAGTAAATATAAATCATAGGGGCTGATCTAATGAGGTTACTAGAGCCACCACTAGGGCAATTAGGATGTTTGCAAATTGATTTTTCAGTTTATAAACAAAACCCAGAGATAGACTGAAGCAACATTGATCTACTTTGCACTCGCATAGCAAATGCAGTTCGAAGGCTAGCTAGCTTGACTTCAGGCTCCATCTGTAGTTTATAAAGCAAATAAATATAGACAAGCAAATAAGCTATTCACTCCCCAGTGGAGTTGCCATTTTGTTATCGGGAAATCTAGTGTCCACTCGAAGCTGCTAGTCCCACTAAGACAGGTAGCTATCTTAGAAATAAACAAACCAAATCTACTTTCACTTTCCTTTATGAGAAGTAGATAAGAGGGGAACAAAGGATACCAACCTCAGTCTTGCACTTGGTTCCTTGCTTGGTTCCTCTCCCTTCTGACAGATCTTTGCCACTCCCTCCTCACTTGCCCAGCTTCAAAGAGCACCTGTAGAGTCAAAGCATCATAATACTATCGAAGTACAGAGATCTACAATCATAAACAATATAGGACCAGATATATATTGACCACACAAGTGCATATATCATCAAACATACAAGAATGTGGAGGAAAACTCGAATAGCTTTATTAATAGAAAGAATAGAAAAGAGGATTACAACCTATTGTTCTGACCCAGCGTCATCCTCCCAGCATGAAAGCCCTTCTTCACCTCATGAAAAGCTTAGATCGCCCAACACTATGATATTTCACCAAGAAACCAACAACACTTCCTTATAAAATACAAGATTCCAGCCTCTGGATATCTGTGATGAGGGATCAATATATAGATGTTTGCAGGGGGGTGAGTCAGCTGCTGGGTTTTTGATTAGTGTCCTCTCTCTGATAGTTCTTGGTTCCACTTGGAGATTCATGATCTCTTACTTATCCCTGGGCGAATTCAGAGAGGCAAGTGTCATAAGAGAAGTTTCTGGATGATGCCATGATCATCCACCTTGCAAACTGTCTCTGCCATTTGTCTACTCTCGCTCATCGCACCCTACAGAAGGGATATCTAGTATGCATCACACCTTTTGCACTGAGCATGTGGGATGCATCGCACCCTTAGCACTGAGCAGTCTGTATGGTCCAGTTTTGACCATTTCTAAGCACTTTTCCATGGAGAACTTCTGCGAGATGATGTAATCAGCTGACCTTGCTCCTTTAGGGTGTGAAGCAACACTTTTAGGGACTTAGAAGCCCTTGGTTTATAGACACATATGATTGAGGTTGCAGTGCCCAAAAATATCTATAACAATGCTCCGCGGCCATCATCCTATCTACAACATCGAAGTCACCAGTTGTTCCTCCCGTTGATGGAGTTATTGGTTCAGTATCCCAGACCCCTACTAAAACTTCTTCCAAACAGAAGTCGATCTCGAATGTTGCTCCTAATAGTTCATCTCAGAATCCACTTGGCCCTGGTAAAACCTCAAGGTCCACGTTTTCCAGTCTACCGCAGTAGACAAAACCTCGAAAGGAAAGAAGAAAGGCAAAGGAAAAGCTAAAGTCGATGTCCCGAAACAGGTAGTTATTGGTTCCACTTGGAGATTCATGATCTCTTACTTATCCCTGGGCAAATTCAGAGAGGCAAGTGTCATAGGAGAAGTTTCTGGAAGATTCCATGATCATCCACCTTGCAAACTATCTCTGCCATTTGTCTACTCTCGCTCATCGCACCCTACAGAAGGGCTATCCAGTATGCATCGCACCTTTTGCACTGAGCATGTGGGATGCATTGCACCCTTAGCACTGAGCAGTCTGTATGGTCCAGTTTTGACCAGTTTTGAGTAGTTTTCCATGGAGAACTTCTGCGAGATGATGTAATCAGCTGACCTTGCTCCTTTAGGGTGTGAAGAAAAAAATTTAGGGACTTAGAAGCCCTTGGTTTATAGACACATATGCTTGAGGTTACAGTGCCCAAAAATATCTATAACAATGCTCCGCGGCCATCATCCTATCTACAACATCGAAGTCACCAGTTGTTCCTCCCATTTATGGAGTTATTGGTTCAGTATCCCAGACCCCTACTAAAACTTCTTCCAAACAGAAGTCGGTCTCAAATGCTGCTCCTAATAGTTCATCTCAGAATCCACTTGGCCTTGGTAAAACCTCAAAGGTCCACATTGTCTAGTCTACCGTAGTAGACAGATCCTCGAAAGAAAATAAGAAAGGCAAAGGCAAAGCTAAAGCCGATGACACAAAACAGGTTCCTCCCAAATTTTCTACTGGCGAATCTTCGAAATAGAAACCCAAGTATCCATGCCTCATTTGCGAGGAGGATCACTACACTAAGGATTGTCCTTAACGATTTAAAGTTATTTGAAGTTAAGGATAGCAGGGACCCTTGCTATCCTTAAAGAGCTAAATGGTAGACCAACCGCGATCTGCTTCCTCCAGATCTCAAGTGTTCATGATGAGCATGCCTATTAATGTGGCTGCCTGATCGAAATATTATCAAACTCCAGCTCCGATAGTTGGGAATGAAAAGAAGTTGTACTTTTCTTCTTCTACCTTGAGTTCTGGCCCTCTATAAATCGAGCGCCCTAACCCTAATTCTGCTACGCGGCCACCCTCTCGAGGTGTCTTGCGAAAATCCTCGTATAATTCCAACGCCTGAGTCACTCAACACTACAATATTGTTGAGGTTTTGGCTCAAGCGCCGTCATCCATGTTAGCTCTCGAGGTACTCCAAAGCTACCCATCGTAGCAGAAATATTTGCTATCAGCTATCAGGGGCATCGATCCCACCGATTCTAATTTGATATGTTTCGATCTGGAGAACCATGTTCCTCGGCTCCCTCATAAGATTGCCTTTCTTATTCATGTAATCATTAATGAGAATACCACCCACTGCACTGTCATCGATGAAGGTGCTTCCACCTGCATCATGTCAACTGCATGTTGGAAGGCTATTGGTTCCCCTGCACTGAACCAATCTCTGAACACTTTGGAATCTTTTTATGGGCACGATTTGTGACCCTTTGGTGTCTTACCTAACCTTGCCATCACCCTGGAAGGCAAGACAGTGCAAGGCAAAGTAGATATTATTGACGCCAATCTCAATTATAATCTTCTACTTGGCCGAAGTTGGACTCATGCCATGCATGTTGTGTCCTCCTCTTTATTTTGCATGATTTGTTTTCCCTATTAAGGGAAGATTGTCACCATCGATCAACTATATTTGTTTGCCTCTTCCTCCTCGGATGGCAATGTTCCATGTGTCAAGCACTTTGGTGCTCCCTATGAGAGTGTGAGGGTGGGTCTCTTCAAAGATTCTGCCTTCAAGGTATCTGCCTAGGTCGCACATCCAACAACATTGCTGAATATAGTGCGGTCATCTAACTGTTGTCAGAAGCCATCACTCTGGGAATCAGAGAATTGGTTGTCAACCTGGATTCACAGTGTTATCTCAAAATCAGGCCCTGGAAGGCTGCAGACCAGGAAGACTTCAAGTAACTATTTCAAACCTACTTTAGGCTGAGGCTTAGCCTCATCAACCTGAGAGGGCTCTCTCTAGATGGGTTAATGATTTTGATTAAGATAAGATGGCTAACTCTTTGTGAAATAACTGTGATAAATATAGATGCTGGAAAAACATTAAACAAGTTTCCATTGGGCCTATGGAGTCAACAACACCTCAATAAACAAGGATCTTGACTTTACATAGAAGTCAGGTCATTCAACATTTGAACATTCAGAACATAACTCATATGAAACCACAGTTTATAAATGCATACAGGAAATCAGAGCACAATCAGTGAATTCTGAGTGATTATACATTTATACAACTGTAAAAAATTTAGGAAAGGACAAGATCACACATTCTGAACATAGAAATCCTTCATGAATCCTGAGAAGTAAAGCCAAATTATATTACTGAAACTCTGTCTTTACATAAGCCAAATACAATGCTCTGTCATAAAGTTTTCCAACCCTCATTACATTGTTGTTTCAGCTATATATAGAATTCTTATTCTAACTGATCGAGATTCCTCCTCCAGCATGAGGGGAATTCGAAAACTACTTCTAATGACACCTATCAACCATTTAACCAACTAATAAATACAACAAAGTGCTAACTAGAGTTTTTTAAGAGATCTAAATCAACTATGACTCTAACTCCATATTACATGCATGATGGCTTCTCCTCGTTCTTTGACACCTGATCCTCTTTCAGTTTGGCTGAGATAGCTGAGATGGATATTTAATACCCCATGTTGACCTTGGATGTTGAATCTTTTAACTGCTCAGAAGTATTAGGAGATTTCCCTGGCTTCTCGGCTTCAGTTTTCCCCAAAATATTCGAATGCACAGAAACATGTCTTTTAGCCTTTAATTACCCAAAATGTGGAAGACTGCCACGTTTTGATGCGCTGTAAGCTTTTTCCATGAACATGTGTGCAGGAAAAAGTTTGTTGCAGGACAACCATTTGATATATCTTGAACGATGATCAAGGGACTTTATAACAAAAATTTAAAATTGAATTTGAATATTCAACCTTTTAAAGCATCCACCTGTCTTGACCTGATTGACTGTTGACAGCTCCAGATGATCTCTTGCATTCCCTTTAGGCGTTTCCTTTTCAAAATTCCCGCTCATAATTCAAACTGTTTGATTTACGTTAAAATCATCACTTTCAGCAGTTTCGTAGCGCGCTACGAAACTGCTGAGTTATTTAAAACAGTTTGCCTTTGACCCAAGATCTTTATCAACCGAATATTTGATTGCCAAAAACCCCCTTCGACTTTCCACATGTTGAACAGGGATTTATATTTCCTCAGAGAAATAAGATTAAGCAAATTTGTCAAAAATTTAAAACAAAACCTTACTTGCAGTGAAAACTCATTTAGCAGGCAGCCGGCTTAGCTGTGTCTTCAAATCTTCAATTTGTTTCCTCATAGCTCTATTCCCAGCTCTCAGTTGCATATTAATCCTTCTGATATACTTGGCTTCTTTGATTGCTGGTACTGTCCAGGTGTGAAATTGTGAATGGCCATCAACCACTGAATTCAGCTGAGCTTCTACAGCAGCATTCCCTTTCCATAGGGTTTTATAATATTTTGCATGTATGGCTGCATGTTTTCTAGCGGCTTTCCTCAATTTAGCAATTTCATACTTAGCTGATTCCAATTGTCTCTGTATGGCTGCTATATTATCTTCTTGAGATGCAATGACTGTTTTGCCCGTGTCTTTTTGTATCTCTTCCCCTGTTTCCTCTGTTCTTGGCAGTGTCTCCTGTACTTGCTGGAATCTCCTTGTCATAGGTCTTCTAGGTTTGAAAACGAACTCTTCAGCTGGCACATCAAATCTAAGCCTTTTTGAGGCCTTGGATTTCTTGGTGCTTTCCTGTTCTGACTGCATCAATTCGATTTGAACTGGTAGAGACTGCTCAATTTCAATAGCCTGCAATAAATCATTTAAACTTGCCTTGGACAATGGACTTTCTTCAACTGCTATAGCTTTACCTTTTTCCTTCATTATTTGACTTCTTGTTCTTACCCTTGAGACTGCTTCAGATGTGCTTGTTTCAGGTACATTCTTTTTACCCTG
This sequence comes from Pinus tabuliformis, assembly GCA_031772625.1. Classification (NCBI taxonomy): domain Eukaryota; kingdom Viridiplantae; phylum Streptophyta; class Pinopsida; order Pinales; family Pinaceae; genus Pinus; species Pinus tabuliformis. Next base: position 1,356,964,114 of record CM062807.1, on the reverse strand, counting down.
AGCCTTTTCCTTAATTGATTGCTGAGCTTGATCTTGGATGATGAGTGGCTTCAGTGGCTTCACTGGTTTTCTTACTTGTGATCTTACTTGTGACTTTGTAACTCTTTTAGCTCTTGCTTCTGTTTGAAGCTCAGCTATTGTAAAATCCCTGGCAGGTTGGGGAGTGAGGCCAGTCTGGCTTTTGAAACCAGCCATAAAAATGAATGAACTCCAATCCCTGTCTATCTTTTGAAGCGCATCTAAAACCAGTAATTTGATCAAACCATGATGAAACAAAGAGGTTTCAGAATCCTCTTTCCTCAGCTGTACCTTATCACACATCTTACTCAAACTACAGAAAATATAAAACGGTAAGTCTATGGTGACCTTCCCGGTGAAATGCAAAAGTAGTTTGAAATGGTAAGAATAAACCTTGTTATACCTTCCTTCACAAGTCAAATATTTCTGTATGCAGGTGAGTAAGAGAGCATAATGTTCTTTGACATAATTCCTGGGCACTCCCCTACTTAAATCTTCATTTACATAATCATCCTTCAAAAACTCTTTGCAAGGATTCATGTCAAATTTGAAATTTTTGAACCATTCCTCTTGTCCTCTTGGGATCTCTGTCACAGCAGATATCACCTCTGGAGAAACCTGCACTTCTAACATGGCTACCTTTGAATTCAAACCAGTGAAGTTAAGTGCAAATTCCTTAGTTACCTGTGCATGTCCTCCTTGTAACTTTTTGCAAAAGTTCCAGCATCCGGCCTTTTTAAATGCTTTCTTCACCTCTTCATTTCTCAGCGTTATATCCAGGCCTTCAGGTTCAGTCCTTAGAGGTTTACCGGATCTGTGCTCTTTTTTCTCCATTGATTCTTTCAGATCTTCACAAACAATGACTACCAGCTCCGGTTGGAATTGTGACTCGGCCTCGCTTGATTATCAGCCTCGCTTGAATTTTGAAATTTTCCGTTTAAAACCGTTCAAGATATAATCTTGCAGATTTGTCATTCATGCAAGACTTACGGCCATCATTAAGGTTTATGCACGGTGAAATTTCTTGGGAATGATAATACATGCGTATCAACAGATCTAGTGGTGGTGATAGTGGCAATGAGCGTTAAAACGTGATAGGAGAGATATATGAACTGACATGAGAAGACATGGTTGATGACTCACCTAACGGACTTGACATTTCGGGAAAGATTCGCTGCGGAAGTACGAATCCATGATTTCGCAGCGCTGTTAGTTTTAAATTTTAATGATGCGCTGCGAAACTGCCTAATCATGATGCGCTGCGAAACTGCTTAATCATGATTGCGCTGCAAAACTGGCGAATTGGAATTGTGTTGCGAAATTACTAAAAGACACGGTGGCTCACATAAGACACAGAGGTGGCTACAAAACAATGATGGGTAGAGGGGAACCAATGGGAGTTGAGAATGACTTGTTTTAAAAACTCTTTAAAACTCCAAATCCTAAGGGAATAAAATTAAACCTAAATTAAACTAACACAGACCTTTGTCATCGGGCTAGGATAGAAAATTATATGCATCAAATTTTTAGTTCTAAGTGATAACACACAGCTTGTCGTCCTTCAACTCAACAGGAAATATTCCCTCAGGAACCTTCAAATATTACGAATGTATCTCTGTATCCTTCTATTGGAAAGGCATTTTGATTATATTACATATCGTCATATTCCTAGATGCATGAATACATTGACAGATGCATTAGCTAATTACGTGTTGGATAGACATTTACGAAACATGTAAAAGATAATACAAACCATTTGTACCATAATAGACATGAAAATACAACATATATATATATATATATATATATGGTGAGAATGTTTGATACATTAGAACCCCAAAAATAATATGTGTGTTTGAAATAACATCAGCGGCTTGCAGGCCTCATACATCCGTAGAATGCAAGCCTCAAAAAATATGTAAGTGTTGGACCTAGGAACTACTCAGCATGGTGGTCATGGTAGCACGAGATAGCTCGTGCAACATGACTCAGCAGTCGGTGGATCCGATCTGAGACTCCCACCATGTGTCTCTGGTACCGACGGGGCATGTCTCCTATCCGAGCATACTCTGGGATACCATGAGTTAAACCTTCAAGGTTCCTCGCAATCTCCTCCTCATTGTCACTTCCTTCCTGATAAGGGGTGATAGTGTCAATAGGGCAGGGTACGCACCTAGCTATCGGGGAAATCCCAGTCAGTTGCTCTGGTCTAAAATCTGCATAAACAAGAGAAATTTTATAAGCACGCATATACCAAAAACAATTAAAAATCTCAAAATTAAAAATTTGATTTTTACTTCTGTCATCGAAGTCCTCTCCATCTGGTAAGGGAATATCTGGATCTCCACGAAAATCAATGTAGCTGTATAGCCATTCCTCCACGACAATCTTCTATTATCGTAGCCATGAGAAGATGTAGATCGGTGTGACATATGCTGACCCATAGTGATCTTGTGAATCAAATAACTCTAGCGGGCCATCCACAGATCACGTGGTGCAGGAGGATTGACCTTAGTCAACTGATACTGGAACAGTGGCACTCGTTCTAGGAAAAAGGCCACAAGTACTAATATGAAGCCAAATTGCTTTAGATTCCCCACCTTGGCCTTGGACAATTAGCACTTGATGTTCATCTTCATGGCCTCTGCCCAGTTGAAGATCATAGGAGCTGTGCAGTCAATAGCATAAAGGAACTTTTACTTGTTAGTTTCATGTTCTACCTGGGACCCCGCCACTCTGTTGATAGTCAACAGAAGCACCCTCAGTGTCAAATCCTGCACACTGGAAATCTCTATCTTCCAACTCAGGATTTCAGGACCTGTTGTGGCCACCAACAACCCCCCTCTTTGTTTGGTATTAGCGATAACACCAAGCAAATGGGGACCCTTAATAAAAATCCAAAAAAACATTTATCAAAATTTTTGTATTTTAACTCCCTAAAGCTGTATCGCATCGTGAGAAGAAAGCGAAACGTTTTCCTATGCCCACAATAAGCTGCGAGGAAGCGACGCGAAATTCATCGCATCGCATATATTATGAAGCACTCTTAAATGAACAACTTAAGGAATCTCTGACGGCCGATATGCGACGTCGCATATCGTAACATCGCATAAGCAGCACACCATGAAAGGACGACTAAGCGCGATATTGTGATCTGTGATGTTGCGATCTGCGATGAATGCGATCATCAATTCCTACGATGACACATCTTGACGACGCGATCCTCGATACTGTGATGCGAGTCCCAGAAATCACCCATCGCAAAATTTCCTTGGCACAGTATCCAAGGAAAGCTGTCTGTAGACCAAAATTGGGCGCGCGCCTTAAAAGAAATTAATGATTGTACGCCAAAGTATCCAAGAAGGATTGTGTTGTGTTTTTCAAAGAGTCAGTTCATTATGGGTGTCATGATTATGCATTCATTAGAGCTTAAAGCTTTCATGTCAATCTTTTCATCATTACTCTTTTCCTTTGCGTAAACTGTAATACAGCAAATAACATAAAGCAATGTGCAGGAAACATCTAAGGAAAAGGGGAAAGCGTCAATGCTCGGAGAACAGAGAAGAGATGCCTTCACAAACGGATGCCGCATGCAACAGGACCACAGATTCCAGAGTATCACTCAACAGATACTGATGTCAATAGGCCATCCAAAACTCAAAGTCAAAGGTGCACAAAAGCAGCATGTTTACAAAAGATCCTGAAGCTTAGACTGGGTAAAGCAAAAAGAAAAAGGCGCTAAAGAAGGAAGATGCACCAGAAAATCCCAGAACAAAGAACAGAGGCAGTTTTTAATACAGAAAATTGTTCAGAGAGCAAAGTCCCTAACTTATTCAATCATTCGCAAGGCTGGAAACCGAAATAGCAAAAGCAGAATCAGTTGAGAAGAATTTGGGTTATTACCAAGTATACACGCAATGAATACACCCAGCCAGAAGAAGATTCTCGAAAATATCTTCTAGTTTGCCAGAAAGTGGTGCCAGCACTTGTTATTTCTATTTTCGTAGCTCAAACGAAAGGAGAAGACGACCAGCCGACTCTTCCCAAGCGAATGTTGCATGCTTACAGCACTAAGGAGCAAATACAGAAACGGTTAGGAATTAGATTCAATTTTTAGAAATAATTTTGCTTTAGTAGAAGGGCGGTCATTTAAAACCGTGTCCTAAATTTATGTAATTAAGATTAATTAGTTAGCAGTATTTAAACCCTTCTCAGGCATTTGGAGAAGGGTCCAGAAATTTGTCAAAAAACTTGTCCTCATAACATGCACTTTTGCACCCTCGGAGGGGGTTTTTGATGAATGGTTGGATCGAGATTTATCAATGTTTGCATCTGATATCTGCTACTGATGTTGCACTTTTGTACTCTTAGTAGATGTTAGAACAAGTAGAGATAAATCGTTGTTGCTTGAAGCTTATGAGTGGAACCAGTCATAAATGGTACTTTTATCTCTTGACCATTTCTGCTTATATTCTTAAAGTGATATACAGTTTTCAGTTGTTTATATGTCAATGCATGAATGTGTGGGTTACCATTTGGCACTTCTGTACGGTGGAGTCATTTATTTGTGTTTGATATATGAATAACTTATTATGCGATATGCTGTTCACAACTGTTTTGCTTAACTTTTTATGCAAAGTGGTTTATCTTAATTGATTTCTATTCTTATGATAGCTTAATGATCTTTATTACCAGTTATTGTTCGAAATCTCTTTAGATCGCATAATAGAAGAAATACACCCCGGGTTAGCGTAGATTAGATGTGTTTTTTCTCATTAGATTATAATAGCATAGAGTTAGTTTAGAAGTTTGAATAAAATTAGCTTTAAGTACTCCTAGATCAGCATCATCCAACTCTACACACACACACACCCTTAGATTGGGAAACTGGTCCCATTATCCCCAGTCGGACTCGCTATACCAAACAGATAAGGAGCTGCCAACCAAGGTTCGGACTGGGTGGGTATCCCCCATTGTTGTCGACCCGATTTTCGAGGCCTCAACATATTTGGCGCTAGAAGGAGGGCCCGAACTATGAATGGCACCTAAATCAAAATCTAAATACCATTCTGAGAGTAAATCGCCCTCATCAACTCCCCCGACTTCCCCAGTACGTTTAAATCCAGAGTCAGAAATCGCTCGAGTATCAACCGTTGCTACATACCCTAATATTTCAGACCAATTTACCATTGAACCCCCTGAAGTTCAAACTCTGATTCGCAAACTCCAGGGATTTTCTATTTTTACACAGAGGTCTGATAAATCTCAAAGTAGCGTGACTTCGCAGTACAATCCTGCTCATCCCCTGACCAGATTAAAGAGTGAAAAATTTGGCATCCAACCAACTGAATTTCCTCTCCCCACCAGGAAAAGAGCAAGGAAAACACCACCAGAGTCTGACAGTGAGACTCTTTCATCTACGTCGTCCATTTCAACTCCCTCACCGTGAAGTCAGCCACCCACATCTTCATTCCAAACCACTCATCCATCTTCCACAACCCCTCCTCTTCAATCATCAAAGATCATAATATCTTCATCTTCCCAGCCTCAGGGATCATCCTCTGCACTTTCATTTACTAGCAGCTCAACGATGGCCCAGTCTCCATGGAATAATCCTGGGGCAGTTTTAATGCCTCCACCCCTGAGCCAAATACCGGCCCATCCTGAGAAATGGCTACCCAAATTCAATCCAGAAGCAGGCATGCTAGCTGAAGAGCATATTAATAATTTCATGCTTTCTGTCAATCTCAACGGAGTTACCAATGAGGATGCTGTTGTCCGGCTTTTTCCCTATACAATGCAAGGAACAGCCGGGTCATGGTACTTTTCATTACCTTTCGGGTCTATCACAAGTTGGGACATTTTTCAAAGTCAATTCCTTACCAAGTTTGGTGATGACAGATCAACGGCAACGTTAATCAATGACCTATCCAATCTTAAAGCCGAGGCTAGAGAACCCATCAAATATTTCAATTTACAGTTCAATAAAATCCTCAACAAAATTCCCGCTGCTTCCCAACCCAGCGAAGAAGTAAGATGTGAATGGTATATTACGACCTTACCATCAAACTTGGCAATCTTCGTGGATAGGGCAAATAAGACAACCTTAGTTGAAAACATGACAGAGGCGATAGCAGTAGAGAAACGCGTAGTAGCCCTGGAAAAAAGATCTGCGATAGAGGAACGCAAATATAAGAAAGTCTCCTTCAAGGAAGACCCCAAGAAGAAACAAACGAAAGACCCTTTCAATTTGGAAGGATTACAAAAAGTGTTAAAAACCATGTCCAATGAGATGATTGAAATAAAAAAACAAGTAGCAGAAACTTCTTCAAAAAAGCCCTACATAAATTTTAAAAGAAGTCCTTCAATGGATGTGAAACCACCCAACGCTATCTCAAACGTCGAATCCGAAGAAGAGGAAGAAGAAGAGAATACCACTGAAGGGCAGACCGATGACGAAGAAGTTGTGGAACTACAAGGAATGTGGAATTTCATCCTCCTGCAAGAAGAAGATTAAGAAGCATTTCCGGTTAGCACACGAAGCAAAAATCAACTTGATCCTCCCCAAACTACCCCTAAGCAGAAGGGCGCAAGCCCTGCAGCAAAAGATAAAGTTGCAACAAAGAAAACGACCGCTAAAGCGACTCAATCTAGCCTAGTCCAATCAGATCAAACACCTCCATCAAGAACACTGATTGTGTCGGATGAAATGGAGTACAATATTATTGATGACATGAAAAAGACTAGGGCTAATATCACTCTTTATGAATTGAGCAAATTGAAACATAAACAGAAGATAATGATGAAAGAATTACATGCCATGCCTACTACATCTTTGCCTACAGTTGTAGATTCCCACAACACGGGAAGACCTCCAACCAACACGATCAATAAGGTTGACCCAAATGACATCGCCTTGATTGGAGGAAGATCAAGGTCTCACACTCCCCCTTTTCTTCTCACTTATGAAATTTTCAATAAAAATGTGCACAATTGTTTGGTAGATTCTGGTGCTTCAACGAATATTTTACCCAGATCAATATGTGCCAAGTTGAATGTTCAACCACAAAAATCCGCAGTGCGCATAGTTCAGCTTGATCGATCTCAAGTCGAAGTGATTGGTGAACTTAATAGAGTGACCATAAGATTGTCGTCTAACCCGAAGGTATGTCAGGTTATTGACATTCTAGTAGCTGATATCCCAGAATTCTATGGCTTGATTCTTAGCAGGGATTGGTCCGAAAAACTCCATGGATACTTCTCAACCGACTGGTCGCACATGTGGTTACCCTACAATGGTAAACCTAATCAAATAAAGGTTGAACGAAAGTTACACCAGAAGTACATAGTAACAGAATTGGAGGGAGAAAATGAAGCAATAGCATACAATAGTAGTATCATAGGCAATTACTCGGTAGATTCTTTCCTCGGTAATTTCAATGCTCATACCTCACCTTACTTAGAAAATTCAGTTTTGTCCCAAGTCGAAAATTTTTCCCAAACTGATAATTCAAAGTGTGTTAAATTTTTAGATAAACCTGTAATACATCTTTGTTTTGGAAATTATATTTTGATGGCTCTAAATCTAACGAGGGAGCAGGAGCAGGATGCGTTCTGATTAGCCCAGAGGGAAATAAGACCGTGCTTACGTGCAGAATTGAATTCGATTGCACGAACAATACAGTGGAATACGAGGCCTTGGTGCAAGGCCTATACAAAGCAATCGGGTTGAACTTTAAGTACCTTCAAGTCTTCGGAGACTCTGAGATTGTCGTCAAATAGGTACGTAACACCATACATTGCCTATCAGGTCATTTGAAACACTATCAATCTTTAGTACAAGATCTGACTGCACATTTCATAGCATTCAATATTTCGTCAATCCCAAGACTCCAAAATGCGAGCGCAGACCTGTTAGCTAACGTAGCCTCTAGACTTATTCCCTCTGAAGATTTTAGTCCAGATAGATTCTCAATAGAATTAATCTTTAGACCGTCCATCCCTGACAACATTACAAACTGGAGAGTATTCAATGACAATCCTGACATTGTAAATTTCCTCACTTCTGAAGGATCCTACTCCAATCAAATAATTGACGAAGACCATCATGATCGACAAATACAACAAAATAGCACTGATAATGCTATACCTAAATCGGTGGTTAAGTTAGAAGACTTATATGATTTGAAAAGTCGGTTTAAAAGGTCTACCAATTCTAAGCTCTACAGTTCAACTCTGAACTATGAATTAGTAAACCTAGGAACCGATGATAAACCACAAAACGTTAATCTAGGCCATGGCCTAACCCCTGAAGAAAAATTAGCGTATATCCATCTTTTGAGACAATACAAAAATGTTTTTACCTGGAATTACGATGAGCTGAAGACATACGACACTTCTATCATTCAACATACTATCCCTATGATTGACAATGAAAAACCTGTCCAACAGAAGCTCAGAAAAATCCACCCCAATTTAGAAAATCAGATAAAAACTGAGCTAAATAAATTATTAAGAGCCAGAATAATTTTCCCCGTCAGACATTCCAAATGGGTCTCCAATATGGTACCCGTTAGAAAGAAAAACGGAGATATTAGAATCTGTATCGATTTTCGGAATCTCAACAAAGCCTGTCAAAAAGACAATTTTCCCCTCCCACCTATGGAGCAGATATTACAGGCAGTAGCAGGCTCAGAATTAATGTCTTTTTTGGATGGATTTTCAGGATACAATCAAGTGCTAGTACATCCCGATGATCAGTTAGAAACCACATTCCGAACTACATGGGGCACATACGCATATCGGAAGATGCCAATTGGTTTAATCAATGTCGGCGCTACATTTCAGAGAGCCATGGACATCGCATTCAAGGGTTTAGTCAATAAATCTGTAGTGATTTACCTGGATGATATAACAGTGTACTCCAAGAAGAGAAGCAACCATCTCAAAGACTTGAAACAAATCTTTCAACGATGTTTAAGGTATGGGATTTCACTTAACCCAAAGAAATATTTTTTCGCATTAAGTGAAGGAAAACTTCTAGGATTCATAGTGTCAAAATCTGGTATTCACATTGAGCCTGACAGAATCAAAGAAATTTCTGAAATATCTATACCTCATAACAAAAAAGCCATGCAATCTTTCCTTGGTCAAATCAATTTTGTGAAGAGATTTGTCCCAGATTTTTCACGGATTGTTTCTCCTTTGCAAAACATGATTAAAAAGAATTCAAATTTTAAATGGGGTCAAGATGAGCATGAAGCATTCAACCTTATCAAACAAGCTATCATTAACGCTCCATCTTTAGCAACCCCAAATTTTTCAGAATCTTTTATCTTATACACATTTGCCTCAGAGAAATCATATGCCGCGATTCTAACTCAAGCAAATCAAGAGAAAGCGGAAGCTCCAATCGCATTTTTTAGCTTGAATTTACAAGGTGCTGAGCTCAACTATTCAGACGTGGGGAAACAGGCATACGCTATTTTCAAAGCGATCAAATATTTCAGACCTTTCTTACTTAAATCCCATACTAAGGTCATAGTACCGTTTCCAGCGGTAAGAAATCTTCTAATACAGAAGGATGTGGGTGAAAAAAGAGCAAATTGGATCACCGCTTTACAAGAATACGATCTTGAGATCAAACCAGCAAACATTGTAAGAGGTCAAGGCTTCTACAAAATGTTGGCTAGAGCATCGCAAATTCCTGAGAATTCATTTGAAGAGGTACACACGTATGAGGTAAGCCTAAACGATGTAGAATCATTATATGCTGACACCATTTATTATCTTAAGAATGGGTATGCTCCATCACACCTAGATCACACCAAGAAAAGAGCTCTGAGATTGAAAGCTAAACAATACCAGCTCATAAATGATGTTCTGTTTAAAAGGAATTATGATTCTGTGCTTCTCAGGTGTCTCGAGAAAACTGAAGCCGAAAAGGTTTTGCAGGAACTCCACAATGGACCAGTAGGCGGACACTATGCTGGAGACGCTACTGCGCATAAAATCTTATGTGCAGGATAATATTGGCCCATGCTATTCAAAGACTCACACAGTTACGTGAGGAAATGCCAAGTCTTCCATACTGCTGCAGGGAGACAAAAGAAACCGTCCATGCCACTACAGCCGGTAAACATCGAGCAACCATTCAGTCAGTGGGGCTTGGACATAATAGGTGAGATCGTTCCTCACTCTTCTAAGCAGCATAGGTACATCCTCACAGCAACAGATTATTTTACTAAATGGGTAGAAGCAGTTCCTCTCAAGACAGCTAATTCTAAAAACATTATTGAATTCATAGATCAATTTATAATCACTAGGTTTGGATTGCTAACGGCCTTAATGTTTGATAATGCCTCATACTTTTCTGGAAATACAATGACTGAGTTTGCACTTAAAAGAGGGTTCAAACTGAAATATTCGGCCAACTACTGTTCGCAAGGTAATGGATTGGCTGAATCGACAAATAAAAACCTGATCAGGATTATTAAAAGAACAGTTGACCAGAACCAAAAGAATTGGCACAAAGCGTTGGTAAATGCTTTATGGGCAGATAGAATAACGAAGAAAGCTTCAATCTGCACTTCTCCCTTTAATTTAGTTTATGGGAAAGAAGTGGTTCTTCCAACTCACTTAGTCATCCCCTCTTTGTCTTTAGTACAACACATCGATGAGGTATCTACTTCCTCCATACAACTAAGACAAATGGAAATAATTAAATTAGAAGAACGACGAGAACAAGCTAAGAAAACCCATGCTCATCACCAAGCGCTGATAAAATCCTCTTTTGACTCAAGCATAATGACCAGAAAAAATTTTCAGATGGGAGATTTAGTTTTGAAATGGGATAAGGCTCATGAAGGAAAGGGCAAACATACAAAATTTTAGAAGATGTGGCTTGGTCCTTTTCAGATTGTAGAAGTCATAGGCCCGTCAACGTTTGTGTTGCAGGATTTAGCAGGTAGAAGGGATTCTTTTCCTGTTAATGGACAGATCCTTAAAATATATTTTCCATAGAAGATCACTCTTCTAATTTGTAGGATAGTTTTAGTTTTTATTTGTTTTTCTCTTTCTTATAAATAAAACCAGTTGTAGATGGTTACTAAAGGGGTTCATGAAAAAGACACCAATTCTCTACCAGATTCTCTATCAGATTTTTTCGAAAAATCTGATCTTTATTATTGACAGGTAGAGTTAACTTTAGCCTAGATATGATGCTAGTTTCAACTTCAAAAAATTTGATTAAAGCAACCTTTGGTAGAAAATTGTTTTATATCAGCACAATGAAAGGTATCAATAATAAAATAAATATTCTCTGTAAAACTGCTGTTTTCAAACTCTATTATTGTCGTCCAGAGCTTTCTTAAGGAAAAACAATGACTTCCTCCCTGCTAAAGGAAATCGCAGCATTCAGAGGAACAATCCGAGAAAACACTGTATCTCAAAGAATAAGAGGTCTCATCAAGAGCCGGCTTATCATGATCACAGATATTATAACTTGCTGACTTTGCCAATACTGTCCACCAAAACAGGGAAACGACTCAAGATTGTTGCAATCAAAAGACAAGGGGTCTCATCACGAGCCAGCTTGTTTAGCAAAAGTGTAAATCAAGTGAATGACTATGTCATAATTTGGCCACCAAACCAAGACATTGTTCTTTAGAGAATAAAAAAGGGAAAAGTGTCAAAAGGGGTTTTTCTCTGAAAAGTTGTAAATAGCTTTAAGCAGGATAAAGGATCATTGCTGGGTAACAGGTAACCCTGTCGAGGCTATGGACGCTTGCGGGCAGCAGAGGCTCTAGCTACGACAAATGAGCATATTTTAAAAGCCAGCACGCAGAGCAGACCTTCTTTTATTTTTAAAAGACCAAGTAATTTCTGGTGTGAATACAAGGACTAAGCCTAAGGAAGCAAACAATTGGAATATGAAAAGGTTGAGACAAAATATCATTGATAGGATAAGGCGTAATGTACTCTATCTGTCCATAACAAAATTTAGACGTATGAAAATTGTTTCTGCTTCGGAAGTTAAAATTCAATAGAAAAGTATATATAACTGGTTCTTCACAGTGAATCGCCATTGTTGTGGCCACCAACAACCCCCCTCTTTGTTTGGTATTAGCGATAACACCAAGCAAATGGGGACCCTTAATAAAAATCCAAAAAAACATTTTATCAAAATTTTTGTATTTTAACTCCCTAAAGCTGTATCGCATCGCGAGAAGAAAGTGAAACGTTTTCCTATGCGCACAATAAGCTGCGAAGCAGCGACGCGAAATTCATCGCATCACATATATTATGAAGCACTCTTAAATGAACAACTTAAGGAATCTCCGACGACTGATATGCGACGTCGCATATCGCAACATCGCATAAGCAACACACCATGAATGGATGACTAAGCGCGATATTGTGATCTGCGATGTTACGATCTGCGATGAATGTGATCATCAATTCCTGCGATGACACATCTTGACGACGCGATCCTCGATACTGTGATGTGAGTCACAGAGATCACCCATCGAAAAATTTCCTCGGCACAGTATCCAAGGAAAGCTGTCTGTAGACCAAAATTGGGCGCGCGCCTTAAAAGAAATTAATGATTGTACGCCAAAGTATCCAAGAAGGATTGTGTTGTGTTTTTCGAAGAGTCAGTTCATTATGGGTGTCATGATTATGCATTCATTAGAGCTTAAAGCTTTCATGTCAATCTTTTCATCATTACTCTTTTCCTTTGCGTAAACTGTAATACAGCAAATAACATAAAGCAATGTGTAGGAAACATCTAAGGAAAAGAGGAAAGCGTCAATGCTCGGAGAACAGAGAAAAGATGCCTTCACAAACGGATGCCGCATGCAACAGGACCATAGATTCCAGAGTATCACTCAACAGATACTGATGTCAATAGGCCATCCAAAACTCAGAGTCAAAGGCGCACAAAAGCAACATGTTTACAAAAGATCCTGAAGCTTAGACTGGGTAAAGCAAAAAGAAAAAGGCGCTAAAGAAGGAAGACGCACCAGAAAAGCCCGGAACAAAGAACGGAAGCAGTTTTTAATATAGAAAATTGTTCAGAGAGCAAAGTCCCTAACTTATTCAGTCATTCGCAAGGCCGAAAACCGAAATAGCAAAAGCAGAATAAGTTGAGAAGAATTTGGGTTATTACCAAGTATACACGCAGTGAATACACCCAGCCAGAAGAAGATTCTCAAAAATATCTTCTAGTTTGCCAGAAAGTGGTGCCAGTGCTTGTTATTTCTATTTTCGTAGCTCAAACGAAAGGAGAAGACGATCAGCCGACTCTTCCCAAGCGAATGTTGCATGCTTACGACACTAAGGAGCAAATACAGAAACGGTTAGGAATTAGATTCAATTTTTAGAAATAATTTTGCTTTAGTAGAAGGGCGGTCATTTAAAACCATGTCCTAAATTTATGTAATTAAGATTAATTAGTTAGTAGTATTTAAACCCTTCTCAGGCATTTGGAGAAGGGTCCAGAAATTTGTCAAAAAACTTGTCCTCAGAACATGCACTTTTGCACCCTCGGAGGGGGTTTTTGATGAATGGTTGGATCGAGATTTATCAATGTTTGCATCTGATATCTGCTACTGATGTTGCACTTTTGTACTCTTAGTAGATGTTAGAACAAGTAGAGATAAATCGTTGTTGCTTGAAGCTTATGAGTGGAACCAGTCATAAATGGTACTTTTATCTCTTGACCATTTCTGCTTATATTCTTAAAGTGATATACAGTTTTCAGTTGTTTATATGTCAATGCATGAATGTGTGGGTTACCATTTGGCACTTCTGTACGGTGGAGTCATTTATTTGTGTTTGATATATGAATAACTTATTATGCGATATGTTGTTCACAACTGTTTTGCTTAACTTTTTATGCAAAGTGGTTTATCTTAATTGATTTCTATTCTTATGATAGCTGAATGATCTTTATTACCAGTTATTGTTCAAAATCTCTTTAGATCGCATAATAGAAGAAATACACCCCGGGTTAGCGTAGATTAGATGTGTTGTTTCTCATTAGATTACAATAACATAGAGTTAGTTTAGAAGTTTGAATTAAATTAGCTTTAAGTACTCCTAGATTAGCATCATCCAACTCTACACACACACACACCCTTAGATTGGGAAACTGGTCCCATTATCCCCAGTCAGACCCGCTATACCAAACGGATAAGGAGCTGCCAACCAAGGTCCGGACCAGGTGGGTATCCCCCTTGTTGTCGACCCAATTTTCGGGGCCTCAACAAGACCTTATGGCTGTGTTTGACAAGAAGGGAAGATATGCTTGCCCCGATCAGATGTGACCCATACAAGTTCACTGGCTCACCTCTATGAGACAGTCTAGTGATGAAGTAGATATTTAAAGTTCTCAACTCCAGCTCCTGGTCCCTAATGACAAAAATCTCCGGATTAATGTCCAAAAGGCTTATCAAGTATCGAAGAAACTCAGGTTGGGCCTGCATCCCTCGTGTAAGGAAGAATTTGAGGAGCTCACAAGCCCTCAAAGCCTCCACACAATTTGGATCATTCATTACCTGGGTGTCAACATCTTCATGTTCCCTTTCCTTCCAATCCAACATTTTCAGTGATTTCTCTCCTACAAAAGCCATTAATTTGAGTCAATAATCATCCTTGGCACATAAAATTCAAGTTTAAATGGTCATTTTTTGAGGAAAAATGGTTTTTCCCTATCCAGGGCGCCAGCACACCTATTTTAAAAATTAGTTGCGTAGATTGGCATGGATGGTTGTGCAAATCACCCTCAGCTGGTGCGATCCCATGCCCGAAAATTGTGCCAACCGAGGGAAGTTTTTTTTTTTTTTTAAAACCTCCCTAAAAATCCAAAAAAATGGCTAAAAACATAAATGACTGGCATGAAATGAAGTTTAGGGCTTCAGCTATTACCTGGAACTGACGGCTCCTCAATTGACCTCTCGGATCTTCCGCAATCTGCTCTAGAACAACTAGGGAAAAAGTGGGTAAAAGATCTTCACTGCGAAGGTAAAATGGTAAATGGTAAAAATATATTTACTTTCCCCCTTTTATTCATTTTTCATGAAAATATCAGGTTTTGTAAATATTTTTGACCTATTTTACCTCAAGGACTCGATAATATACTTTTCCTTACTTGTGCAGCAACAGGTGATGGATGTTTGACGATGATGAGTCACGTTTCAGCTCTTTTCGTGACTCGTTAAACTCAGATGAAAATATTTCAGAGTATTTTTCCCTTTTTGACTCATTAAAGAGAATAAAAATGGGGGGTCCACTTTCAACTCTTTTCCGACCCTTTAAAAGTGAAAATATGGCTGAGCCCTTGTCGTTTCAAACTCATTAATGGATATGAAACTTCGTGTGCCTAGTATAAGTTTATCCCTTTTTCGGGCTGGGATGCATTATTTACGAAAAAGGTACTCCTTGACTGAAATGGTCAAGCGGTTCTCTCAAGTATTGTTTTCTACCTTTTATGGCTTGAGACACAAATGTACGAAAAGGGACCATATGGAGTTTTTTTTTACATGCCTTTTTAAAACTCTCTAAACATGAAAAAGATACTAAGTTACACCTTTGTTGGACACATTAAATTATTAAACGACGTCGGATTCATCATCATGACGAATATGAGATTCTCCTTCCTAGGGCTCGTTAAACTTACTAGGTCAGATTCATCCGAAGGATGAACTTACAATGCAAGCATATGTTATCTCGTTCAAGCTTGCGATTAAAAAATAATTGGGGTACCTACCAGAAATAGTGGGGGAAAATTTGGAAATATATCAGTCATGTCGACAGCTCACTCTTGAACATGACACTCTTTGCTTCGTTTCGAGTTGGGACATCCTCCTTTGTATCATTGACCTTCCTGGGTTTGGGCTGTTCATTTTTTCCTTCCATATGATCTCTGCCACATTGTCATGACCACCGATCTTATGGATCCAAAAGCTGCCAAACTTTTAGTTGTGTCGCTGATATGTTCAAGAGTTGTCCTTCTGCAGTTACACTTACCTTTGATTCTCTATATCATCCAAAATCATTTTTCATCCTCTCGTCTCGCGTCGATGATGTGGGATTCATTATGGCCCTCCTTCGACACGGTCGCTTTCCATCGACTTCAACTCATTATCTGGGAAGTTGACCGAGAGACTCCTTTCCAGTACCTTAGAGCTTGCATGCCCTAATGGCAAGTTCTTCGCACTCAATGACAAGTTCACATCATTGGCTTTTGATCGAGTGATTTCACGGGTGTTCGACTTTAGTTCCTATATTCACATTCTGTGAATTGTGCTGATAGTACCTTGAGGGCCATCATCATTATTGGTGGTTTCTCTCGCGCTTGTTAACAATTTACATCATTGACTAGTAATCAAGTGACTTTCTAGCATACACGATGTCAACACATCCATTCACACGCTAGGATATGTACTTTGGTCAAGTTGTGTTGGAGCACAAGACCCTGGACTCAGATCACACAAGTCCAAGTTGCGAAGTGGTGTGACATGATTGTGATGATATGCATGTCTCTTTCAAATGGTTGGCTACGACCAGACCATGAGTTATCATATGTGATCCTTCTTATTATTGGATGGTTGTGACCATACCTTGGTTTCATTATGATCCTCTTTGATAGATGGTTGTGCCCATACCTGGATCTGTTTACATGATCATTTTCTGGATTGTTGCATCCATGCCACAATTCATGTATCATTTGATAGAGATCTCAGTTTATGTATATGTATATGTACTTGCTTGCAGGTTTTCTGACGACAGACCGGTTCCCCACACTGATTTATAAAGCATTTCATCCCTCACTCCAGCCAACTTTCACACTTTAGGGGGCATCTGTTACACAACATTTTGCCAGTGTCCTTGTACTCCCCATTCCTTGATCCTAGAGGACCTCTACAATGAACTCTGCATGCTTTGCCTTCATGGAGAAACTCCCATTGTGTCCCTCTTCATGAGCAGATCATTTCCCTTTTGCACCATTTCCCCTGAAACTTCTATTTTTCCCAGTTTACAAGACTAGCGCTAATGGCCTTTGTCTCCCCCGCGTCAATGTGCAGAGATTAGCACTACTCCTCATGCCAATCGGAGCGACTGAGCAGTGTTTCAGTCATTCCAGTCCTGTTATGGAAAGTTTTTTAAATTAGAGCTGAAGCTTCTAGCTCTAGAAGCTCCGTAACAGAAGTTTGGTAATTGGTTTGGCCAAATGGGGTCGAGGATGAAAGTTTGGGCTCCTTTCCCCTATAATGATGGAACTAATTCAAGGGTTAAGTCCTTCTCCCATAAGAATAGGGTCCATCTCCCATCCATATTTCCTATATAAACCTCCCTTCTTCCCAAGCACAAACTAGTGTGAATGTTATAGTCACAATTGATAGTTTTGACAGAGCTATTGTTTAGTGTTGATACTATTTTGGAGTAGACAAGAAATTTATTACTAGTTGTAGCTACCTAGTTGTGTGAGGGAGAAGTGTGTTTTGGTTTTGGAGTGAAGCCCAAAGGGAAGATCCTTTAAACTATTGTTGTTTGAAGCCATCATGGAATGCTAGCAGAAGTGTGTGGGAACCCGGTCTTGTCAAAGGAATACTGTAACGTCAAGATGAATGGTTGTAATCTCTCTTTGATATTAATATATGCAACTATCGATTGATTTCCTACATGTTTTCTAATATTAAATATCCATGTCTTAATTCTTCTTGACTTGTTAAGTAGTTTTAATTGCAATTTTTTTATTATTATGTTTGTGTGCTGTCGTTGTTTACTTGTTTCAGGAACTTGAAGAAGGATGCGAGAGATTATTGGAGTGAGAAAGTGAAGACTTCATCAAACAGGATAAGCGACCAAGAGGTAGGTCCTCTTGATTGATTCTAACATAAGGAAATATTCCATAGAATGTATCTATTGTGGCTAGACCCATTATTAGGTTAGAGGAATTCGTTCGTGTTTGCACTTATAATTTTACGTCACCACAGGAGGAGCATCTCTTCCACTCCTAGATGTGGGTAAAGGGTTCCCCAATATAGTTCATTGTCAACAACGGAAGCCAAAAGAACCTCATTGTAGTAGCGATCATGAAACAGTTGGACTTACGGACAACAGCACACCCACAACCGTACACCATCGGGTGGCTTCACCAAGGACAGGATCTGTGCGTGAGACAACAATGACACATTCTAGACAACATCAAGCCCTTCACATATGAGGTATTATGTGACGTTGCTCCCCATGATGTTTGCGATGTATTATTAGGAAAAACATACTTGTGGAAGTGACATTTTGTGTATGAGTCAAGGCCTCACGCTGTTATTGGTACATTGGGAAATAAGTTTTACAGGATACCGTAGGTAGCACCGCTTACCACCATATCTCTGGTTACTACAAAACAATGTAGTTAGCTCATTTCAAAAACTGAGAAATTTGTTTTCCTAATGATATGCCCTCAAGGAAAGAAGAATATTATGGCCACGATCTCCAAACATGGCCCCTCCACATGACAAAATCAGATGGACAAGGTCATGGAGGAGTACGAGGACATCTTCACCTCCCCCATGGGGGTGCCTCTGCACTGTCAATTCAAGCACTCCATTGATCTGACCCTAGGTGCTTCTTTACCCAATGTACCAATCTATTGGCACTCCATTCTGGAGAACAATGAAATCAATAGGAAAATTTAGGAGTTCTTGTAGAAAGGTCACATTCGGCTGAGTTCATCACCCTGCCAGAGCTCGATCGTGTTGGTACAAAAGAAGGATCAGACTTGGAGACTTTGGATGGACTATCGGGTGTTGAACAAGATCACTGTCTGGATTAGTTACCTAATCCCATGAATTGATGAACTTCCAGACCAACTCAAGGGGGGGAATATTTCAGCAAGATCGACTTGAATTCTGGATATCACCAGGTACCAATCAAACCTTCGATGTGTGGAAGACTACCTTCAAAGCCAACGAGGGACTTTTCAAATGGTTGGCTATGCCTTTCAGGTTGACAAAAGCTCCTGCAACCTTCATGAGGATGATGGATTACATATTGTGGCCATTCACCAACTCATTTGTAGTGGTATACTTGGATGACATCCTGATCTTCAACCAAAGTTGGGAAGAGCACCTCCACCACATTCGACAGGTTCTCCAAACATTGTGGCAACACAAGCTGTGTGCCAATTTGGAGAAACACACTTCTGGCATGAATCAAGTTCATTATTTGGGATACATTATTGATGAACAAGGGGTGCATGTGGATCCAACCAAGATCCAAGTCATTCAGTATTGACCAGCCACAACCACTCTGAGAGAGCTCTGTAGCTTTCTAGGTCTTGAAAATTTCTACCAAAGTTGGGGTTCTCTCATATCACTTGGTCCTTGAGTCAAGTCACTAAAGGAGGAGCAAAAGAAAAATTATTTTGGTCTAAATTTCAATAGAAGACATTCGTAGAGTTGAAATATCACCTCTTCTCTGCACCAGTGCTCACATTACCAGACTTGCAACAACCATTTGAGATCAAGACATATGCCTCTAACTATGCTACTGGGGCATTCCTTACTCAACAGAGGCATCTAGTGGCATATCATAGTGAGACACTATCAAACACAGTCTGGAAGTATCCCACTTATGACAAAGAGATGTATTCCATTTTTCTGGCTTGCCAACAATGGAAGCATTACATTTTGGGGAAGTAAACGTTCATCAACAAAAACCATCAACCCCTGCAGTTCATACAAAGGCAAGGGAAGTTGCAGAATGATCGCCATTAGAAGTGGTCCACATACCTACGACAATTCCATTTAAATATCAAGTAGAAGAAGGAAAGCACAAATAATGTTGCATACTACCTCAACTGACCACCGATCATTGCATTAACCATCATTCTAAACTCTTGTGGGAATGAGACTTCTGATTGGCCACTTCTCTATAAAAGTGACCAAGAATTTATCCACACATACCATACACTCTTGGAGGGTCAGTAAGTTCTAGATTTTCACCTCCAGGATGCTATGTTATGCCCCGTAAGACACCTTTGTATTCCTTCAAGCGAGCATGCGAAGATGATTTGAGAAGTGCACTACATTAGGTTGTTGGGCATTTTGGAGTCAAGAAAGTGGTGGTAGTACTACAGAAGTGGTCTTCGACAGATTCTCGAAGATGGCCATTATGGAGGCCTGCAAGAATATTATCACAGCTGAAGCCATTGCTAAAATCTTCTTTGAACGAATGTGGGTACACTTTGGGATCCCACAGTCTATTATCTTAGATCATGATAGTAGGTTCATCGGTACATTTTTATCCAGTATCTGGTCGATGCTCGATACCAAGTTCACTAAGTCCACAGCTTTCCATCCCCAAAGTAATGGCCAGATAGAGGTCATCAACAAGATGATGGTACTCATTCTATGCATGTACAACTCAAAGCATCCACGCACATGTTTTGAGAGCCTCTCCTATGTCCAACACAGCTACAACTGGGCTCTCCACAGCTCGACTGGCAATAACCCCTTTCATGTGGGCTTGGGATTCTAGTCATTATGTCCCATTGATGTGGCCATACCATTTGCAATGACTCAAGCAGATTCAGTTCATGTCTAGTCCGAAGCCAACAAGGCAAATAACTTCATTGAGCATGCTCAACACATCTGCCAACAAATCCATGACATATTGGACAAAGCCAATGCTAATTACAAGCAGCGACATGATCAACATTGGGTGCCACACAAGTTCCAGGTGGGAGACAAAGTTTGGCTACATTTGTAGAAGGAGCGTCTCACTGGGCCCCACCGCAAGATTCACCCACTCTGATATGGGTCATACACCATCACCAAGGCTATGGGAGATAATGCTTTTGATCTCAGCATTCCCCCATTCCTCTGCCTACACCAGTATTCATTGTGGATCGCCTTCGGCCATATTTTCTACCATTACTAGGCACATCTGACATTGCAGAACAACTCACACCAATAGAGTTAAATCGAGACTGCATGGAACAAGCTGCAACTAATCAGATCATGGACACGCAAATCAAGAACACTCGCTAGAAGAAGATCCAAATGTATCAAGTTGTTAAAGTTGGCCAACTCCTGCACCAAGGAAAATGGCTCACTAGGGACCAAGCTCAGTAGAAGTTTCCTTGTCTCATGGAGGAACTCAATGTAATGGAGACCATTTCTTCTTAAGGGGGTAGGAATTATATAGGTGGATATTGGTGGCCACCCTCCTATTCCAGTTGGACCCCCACCATTGTTTCTTTCAGTTTTTCAGTTTCCTTAATTATAGCATAGTTTACTATTTTTGGTTGTTTTTCGGGTCCTGAACTTCCAGAGCCATTTTTAGGCCCTAACCACCTTTGTTTTTGGCAATACTCCTTTAGACAATTTCATTGAAATTGTGTTTTTAATTGTAGTCCTCGGAGATATCTTTCCAATGAGGTATCATGAGCATCAAACATAGATAATATGACCAAGTTACGACCCTGGGAATTTGGTTGCCAAACTAACCCCAACGAGGCCCACAAACTCTTGTTGTTACATCTCCTCATGTTAGGGTTTTGGTTATTTAGGGTTTTCTCTTATTTTTGAATAGGCCCTTGAACTTCATTGCAACTCAGTTAAGAGGCATGTAGCCACCACATCGCTTCTCAAAGATAAACTACCATCGCCTGAGCTAGTTTCATTTCCATTTTGTTTGTAAGAATATTTCATTATTTAATATTAATGAAAGGAAGTGTTATTTATGTTGCATCTCTATATTTATGGTTATATGTAATTTTTTGCATTCCTATTTAAATTCGGATCAGTGGTATTAGAGTGGTCTTATCTTTCTCTTGTTTTCTTTGCATGTCCCCAACAAGGTCGGGATATTAGGAGTTAGGGCTCAAACTAGTTGAACTTTTGCAAGACCAGCCTCGTACATTCTGACAGAATCCCATGGGGGAAGAAAAGAAAGACAAGGGAGCAGGAGACCCTATCAAAATATTTACTCGAGGAGTCTCTTGAGAAACAAAGGAATGCAATGATGGATAACTTTGCCCAGATCCCTCAACGGTTGCCCACCAGAGGCACATCCACATCCAACAACCACTCTGGAGGCTCCACACCTTTTAAGGTACAAGTAAACTTTGATATTCCCATATTTGAGGGCCAAATAGATGCAGACACCGTAGATAAATGGTTGAATCTATTAGAAGGATATTTTTCTGTTCATGATTTTTCCAGCCGAGAAAATATTACTTTTTCTCTTCTCAAAGCCACCCCCCACGTCAAGGACTGGTGGGAAACCTATTGTGAGCAGAAGGATGAAAGTACGACCTCACTGTTTTTAGTCGCTCCCACTTGGAATTCATTCCAGGACACCATCAAGGAGAAGTACTACCTTGTTGGGAGCTACGAGGACAAATACATAAAGTGGACCACACTACGGTAGGGAAGGCACTAAGATGTGCTAGATCTTACCAATGTTTTTCATACCCTTCGCACGAAGTTTTGTATCAAGGATTCTGAGAAACATTTAGTACTCAAGTACCGTGGATGCCTACATAGATACATCTAGGATGAGATGGAGTTCCTGGACATCTCCTCGCTCAGCATGGCATACTGATATGCCATCAAGATCGAGCAGAAGTTTAAACAAAAGAAGCGAGACTTTGGATCTGTGAATCTAAAGCAAGGGAAAGGTGCCCCCAAACCGTAGAACAAAGGACAAAGCCAAGACGAGATGACCTAGGACAACCTTCCAAGGCCACAAAAAAAGGAAAACATTGTGAAGTTGAAGAAGGACATGGGAAAGTGGTGTGAGTTCCATAAGAGCTCCACCCACAACACAAGTGAGTGTCAGGCCAAGCAGTCACTAGTGGCCAAGCTGAAGGCTTCAGAATCAGATGCATGTTCCGACTTTGAGTCAGAACCCGACAAGGGGAATGATAAAGGGAAGAATATTATTGATTCGGATCCCAATGCCACCATCACCACCACAAAGATCCAGAAGGAGGAACCCAGAGATCCAGAGGAGGAGGAGCATCCCTTCTACTCCCCGATTTGGGTAAGGGGTTCCCCGCTACAATTCATTTTCAACATTGGGAGCCAAAAGAACCTCATTGCGGCAGAGGCCTTGAAGTGGCTAGGCTTACTGACCATAATACACCCACAACCATACACCATCAAGTGGTGTCACCAAGGATAGGATTTGTGCATGAGCCAACAATTCCGCCTTCCATACAACATCAAGCCCTTCATGGGTGAGGTATTATGTGACATTGATCCCCTTGATTTTTGTGATGTATTATTAGGCCAACCATACTTGTGGAAGAAACATGTTGTGTATGAGTCAAGGCCTCGTGCTTTTATTGTTACATTGGGAAATAAGTTGTATAAGATACCGGAGGTAACACCGCCTGTCATTATCTCTCTTGTTACTGCAAAATAATGCAGTAAGCTCATTTCACAAACTAGGAAATTTGTTTTCCTGATGATATGCCCTCAAGGAAAGAAGAAGAATATGGCCAAAACCTCTAGCAGGGCCCCTCCACATGACAACATCAGATGGACAAGGTCATGGAGGAGTACGAGGACATCTTCACCTCCCTCGCAGGGGTGCCTCTACACTGTCAAGCCAAGCACTCCATCAATCTGACCTTAGGTGCATCGTTACCCTAAAGATAAATCTATCAGTGCTCTATTCTGGGGAGATCCAGGTGGATATTAGTGGCCACACGCCTATTCCACTTGGACCCCCACCATTGTTTCTTTCATTTTTTTAGTTTACTTAATTGTAGCACAGTTTACTATTTTTGGTAGCTTTTCTGGTCCTGAACTTTTGGAGCTGTTTAGAGTCCCTAAATGACGTTTTTTTGGAATATCTCTTTTGGCGATTTCCTTGAAATTACATTTTTAGTTGTATTCATCGGAGAGATCTTTCCAAAGAGGTATAATGTGCGTCAAACGGAGATAATATGACCAAGTTATGACCCCAGGAATTCAGTTGCCCAACTAACCCAATGGGACCCATAAACTCGTGGTGTTACATCTCCTCGGGTTAGGGTTTTCTCTTATTTTTCAATAATAAAAAGGACCTTAGGCCTCATTTTAACTGAGTTCAAAGGCATGTAGCCGCCACATCTCTTCTCAGAGATAAGCTATCATTGCCCAAGCTAATCTCATTTCCATTCTGTTTGTAAGCATATTTCATTATTTGATATTAATGAAAGGAAGTGTTATTTTTGTTGCATCTCTGTATTTATGGTTATATCTGTAATTTGTTGCATTCCTGTTTAAATTTAGATAATCATAAGACCCTTTCATAAATTAAGAATATGTTTATTAATTTCAAAATGTACAACCATGTGAAGGAACGTGAATCTTTAGCGGCGAATTCTTAAAGTTATTGATCTAAACTTAAACACGAACACAATAGAATACAAACATAACAATAAATACAGAGATGAAATAGAAATAACACTTCCTTTCATTAATATCAAATAATGAAATATGCTTACAAACATAATGGAAATGAGACTAGCTCAGGCGATGGTAGCTTATCTTTAAGAAGAGATGTGACGGCTACATGCCTCTAAACTAAGTTGCAATGAGACCCAAGGGCCTTTTCATTATTGAACAATAAGATAAAACCCTAAACAACCAAAACCCTAACCCGAGTAGATGTAACACCAAGAGCTTATGGGCCCCGTTGGGGTTAGTTGGGCAGCCAAATTCTCGGGGTTGTTGCTTGGTCATATCATCTCCCTTTGATGCACATGATAGCTCATTGGAAAGATCTCTCAAAGGACTACAAATGCAAATGAAATTTTCAGGAAATCACCAAAAGTGATATTCCCAAAAAAAAAACATTATTTAGGGACTCAAAACGGCTCCGAAAGTTTAGGATGCTAAAAACTGCCAAAAATAGTAAACTGTGCTACAATTAAGGAAATTGAAAAACTAAAAGAAAAAGAAAGTGGGGGTCCAAGTGGAATAGGTGGGTGGCCACCAAATCCACCTAGATCATTCCTCCCCCCTTAGGAAGCAATGGTCTCTGTTGCGTTGAGTTCCTCCATGAGATGAGGAAACTTCTGCTGAACTTGGTCGCTAGTAAGCCATTTTCCTTGGTGCCAGAGTTGGTCGAATTTGAAAACTCAATACAGTTGGATCTTCTGTTGGTGATTTTTCTTGATCAGCGTGACCATGACCTAATCAGTTTCAGGTTGTTCCATACAGTCTAGATTTAACTTTGTTGGTGTGAGCTATTCTGCAATGTTGGATGTGTCCAGTAATGGTTGAAATGTAGGTTTTAACCCCATACAGAAATTACCTGCATACGAATTCTAAAACACAGAAAATAAACAATGCGAGAGCATAACACATAAAACACATATACACAAAGATTTCCCCTGGATCCCAAAACCAAGACTACCAGCTTGATTTTTCATTATGTTCCTTTATTGTTATAATACATATTTATACATGCCGAAGCATCCAATTCCATGGACCGAAAACCATCGTGTCCAATACCATGGACTGAAAACCATTGCGTCCAAAAAACATGTGTGAAATTCATGAACAAAACCATAGGTGGGTCCACCCAACCTAACACAGGGTCCAAAACCAAAAATTTCTGGGGCACTGCCCGAGACCCCATAAAGTGGGGTTACGAGTACGCCTCAAACCCCCTATGACCCCCCTCCTGACTACACAATTGGTGCAACGAAGGGGGGCTCCGCGCGCCGCTCCCCCCCCCCTCTAACCCCTTGTTAACTACGTGGGCTAGTCGTGGAAAGAATATAACACAACCCAACATTCTCCCACTTGTTGTTTTCTTTCCACGGGGGGGCACAAGAGAGCTTAGTCATTTTTCCAGCCCTGAAATGCCCATTATCTCTCTACACCAAGAGAACTTCTCAGAGCTCACAGATTTTGTCAATGCATCTACAATATTCTTCAAAGTGTCCACCTTTACCAGCAAAACCTTTTTTTCTTCTATCATATCTCTCACAAAGTGATATTGAACATCAATGTGCTTTGTCTTTGAATGATATGCGGGGTTCTTTTCCAAGAAAATTACACTTTGGCTATCACAGTCTATCCTTATAGCTCCCTGTACTAACCCCATACTTGAACACGATCTCTGTAACCAAATTGCTTCCTTACTTGCATGAGTAGCTGCCATGTATTCTGCCTCTGTAGTTGATAGTGCCACTACAGATTGTTTCTTACTCATCCAACTAACTGCACCTCCAAATATGTTAAACACATACCCACTTGTAGATATTCTCTGATCCAGATCTCCAGCCTAGTCTTCATCAACAAAGCCACGAATATCCAACATTCTGTCCAATCATGATCTTCCTTGGTAGCACAAACCATAATCACCAGTGCCACACAAATACCTGAAAACCTGCTTCACTATTGTTTAGTGCTCCTTCCCTAGTTTTGACATAAACCTACTCAATACTCCCACTACATGTGCAATGTCTGGTCTAGTATAGACCATTACATACATTAGACTACCGGACTGCACTTGCATATGGAACATGGGACATGTCCTCTTCCTCTTCTTGTGTCTTGGGACACTATTCAACAGATAACCTCACACCTAGAGGAATAGGAACCTTCATTGGTTTATTATCCTGCATATTAAACCTCTGTATTACAGTCTCAACATGCTTCCTCTAGTTTAGCCAAAGCTTCCTCTTTGCTCAATCTCTTTTAATTTCCATGCCCAAAATATAGTTTGCAGCACCAATATCTTTCATGTCAAATTTGGAGGACAATTGGGTCTTCAAATCCTAGATAATTTATTTGTCATTTCCAACTAGCAACATATCATCCACATACAAGACCAGATAAATAACACTGCCACCAATTAATTTAAAATACACACAGTGATCTACTTTGCTTCTAGTGAAGCCAAGTCCCCGTATAAATGTATCAAATTTCTGATACCACATCCTTGGTGACTGTTTTAACCCATACATAGACTTCTTTAACACCTCTTGGGAAACAAAGATAATATTAAAAACATCATTACTTCCAGATAAATTGTGGAGTGATAAGGAGTTAGAGAGACAAAGAAATTTAAGGTACTATAAGGAGGTAATCGACCCCACACTTGCTAACCAGAATTATCTTTCTGTATTAACCAGTTCTAAGAAGCGAATCAATATTGCAAGGATCAGAACTAGTTCTCATGAGTTCCGAAGTGAAACTGGATGTTGGTCTATTCCCAAGATTCCTTGGGATGAAAGAATCTGTCTCCTTTTCCATACTAAGAAAGTTGAAGATGAAAAGCAATTTCGCTTGGATTGTCCACCCTTACTCACATTCGTTCTTACTTCCATAGCATTTTCCCCACTACCAACCTCCTTGACTTGCTAGGTCAAGAAAACTACAGTGACCTCAGAACACTTCTTTCCCTTCTTTTTTATCACAAAAATTAAATCTTAAATAATATCAGCTAACCACTTCTTTCTTAAGGTCCAATAGACCATATTGATCTCAGTGGATGTTAATCATCATCATCATCATCATGATATACTCACTATAAAAGATAAAAAGAAATCAAATATAAATCTATGATACCTCAAATATTTTTAATTAATGTAGATGTACTTTCTTAAGTGTATTAATATTTTGGTTTCTTTTTTATGCTTTTATAAATTATATTTTGATTTATAAATAAAGAAATTATATATCTTATTTAAATATGTTTTATTTTTTAAATATTATATTGATGAAGATGATAATGATGGTTAACATTCAATAAAACTTATGTGGTTTACTAGACTTTAGATTAAATAGAATTTTGTAACGTTGCATTTCTCTGTTATGAAATAAGTGAGAGAAATGCTTCATCACCACAACTTTGTTGGGTTAAAAGATAAAGAAAACATTGAAAATATTTTATTGAATTTATAAATGCTTTATTACAATATATTTATGACATTAAGATTTTTTTTGTTTTTTATTATTCTAAATATTTTTTTTAATATTTAAATATTAGATATGAAATCTTTTATGAGTTAGATAAGTGAGTCATAAATTTGGATGATTTAAAAAAAAATAAAAAATTGTCTAATTTAAATAAAGTTTTTGAATGATTTAGTTAAATTGTTTAATCACTTGAAGTAATTATTTCTTTTAAATATAAATAATTTTTATGTTATTGCAACTCAATATGAAGGCAATGTGTGATTTCATACATGTTTAATATGGAGATGACAATGTCTCTCTTAAAATAAAAATAAAATATTCTCTAAATATAAAAGTAATATGTTATAATATAAAACAAGAATAAATATGCATGTTTAATTAGTTTTAATTAAAAACATTATACAACATCAATAATTCCAACGTCATTTTGGTAATTTAATTTGTTGTTGATATTACAACCCAATATGGTAAACATATTTCACTCACTGTTAGTCGTAAATAAAATGTCCACATATATAAGATAATTTCATATCATCAACTTTAAAAAGAGAAAGTTAAAAAATAAAATAAACAAGTGTAATATGTATGTAGAGTTGTTACTTCGTACCTCCCTCTCATGCAAAAAGTATTCAATAGAAATTATTGAATGTTTGAACAAATTCATAAATCTGATAATAAAACACATTTGAATATGTGAAGAGAAACAACAAAAGTAATTAATGGACTAGATAACCATGGAGCAAAATAGAGATAATGCATAAATAACCATTGAGCAAAATAGAGATATGTACCAACATTATTGTTTGCTACAAAAGTTAAGAGTTTATTGAAATGTGATTGTGCATATTTTGTTTCATCTTTAGTTTAGAGGACCAAATAAGGTTATATATATATATATATATATATATATATATATATATATATATATATATATATATTTAAAAAGCTAATTATTGTAAAAAGTTATTTATTTAACTTTAAATTTATAGTCATTCTAATTCAGCTTCAAATAAATAATGTCCAAAAATTCAAACTGATACGTGCCATCTTTTTTATGACAAATAATTCATATGTAATAAAATATCTAATATAAAAAATTACAATGTCTTGTATATTAAAATAAAAAATTAAGTGTGATACCCCCAGAATATTGTAAATACTTTATTTACCATAGTAAAAAAAGAAACAAACTGAAGGATGATGGTTATTTGAATTAAATAATATTTTCAATTATTGGTAATGGAAAATGTTTTAAGCATTAAAAAAAAAAGAACTAGAAACTTCCGAGGAGGGAAGTTGGAAAAGGCAGTTGCTGGAAATGCAACCCTAACTACCTCCCCTAAGTGTTACACAAAATATTGTCACCGTGACTATTTGCAGTCAGTGTGGGTCTATCATCACTCATACTGTCCTCCTTTGAAAGTCTCAAACCTCAGCTTTTCATGTCAAGCTTTAAAAATGAGAGAAAGCCCTTAAAAATCAATAAATCTTTGGTTCTGCACTTTCTTTTACCATTACCTGTGGTCCCGCACCCCTTGGTCATGTTACCTGCGGACCTGTCCGCTCTGTCTCTAAAGGAGTGGGTGTGGACCCCTGTGAAAGTCAAAAAGGCGCAAGTTTGTTCTTAAAAACTCACTTGTGGTTAATTCTGGATGCTTCTAGAAGGAACCTTGACGTGGATGGTTCGCTCCTAGGTGGTTCATGCATCCCATAGCTAAAGGAGCTAATCCCTTGATGAGAGGAGCTTATCCCTTTGAAGGAGGGCTCTATCCCTTTGAAGGTGGACCTAGTAACTGCTCTCCATTGCACTATAAATTAAGGCATTGGGCTAGTTGCTAGGGAGGTTGAAAGTTGAACTTTTTTGAGGGTAAATATTGTTGGAATTGAGACTTCCTAGTTAAGCTTGAGAGGAGAGATCACATACCTTTTGGCTCCATTGGGAAGAGAGTGAAACTTGTCAAAGTAGAGGAGATTCTTGCTGGACCCTGGGAGGAGCTTGTACAGCATCAAGGCACCAAGGTTGTAAAGTTCTTCTTTGTTTAAAGTTAATACAATCAGATTCATTTTTCTCAATAAATTGTCTTATGTGATTTATTTCATGAACTCCTTGATCATCATGATAAATATGCTTTATTATATTGGTTATGCAGGTGCTATTTAGTATGTGTGCTTGTTTGTGTTTGCAGATTCTTTACAAGGGAGCTCATTTGGATGAACGGAGTGTGGCTTCCACAAACTAGCATTGGACCTGAGGTAGGCCTAAAACACCTGTTTGCCTTTATTTATAAATTGCATATTTAGAGAAAGATAGAATTTGTTTGGTTTTCTTGTCACTAGATATCATTAGATACTAGGGAGGTCGGTCTTGTCTGCAAGAACGACTTATCCGGCCGACAAAATGGCGACTCCGCTGGGGACTTGAATTTTTGGGTCGTGCCTTTGATTTTACTTTGAATCAAGAAACTGTGTCTCTGTTTCTGGTTTTTTGCTTGATGTGTGTGGGATTGGGTAGGTTTTGTAGATTTTGAATTATTTTTTGTTTTTCGTGCTTTTGGAAGAGGATCACACCCTCTGTTTGTAACACAGTGCGGACATACCCGCACTTTTGCTTTACATACATAGCGGTACCGCACCTGGGTATACCGGGGGCTTGCGGACCCTGTCAAAAATATTGAAAAACTTAAAATTTTATCATTCAGTCAGCTTATGATTTGTTTATGTGTTATTAACCTCTGCCCAGATCTGCACGTCTTGTCAGAAACTTTTCGTAGGTTAATTCCATTGGCATTTAGGTTTTAGGTGAATTTCTAGAAGCCTTGTGTGCTTGGCTTGATTTTTTATTGGTCTTTGTAGTAACTCAGAGCTTAGAAGCCTTAGATAACTCAGATCACCCTGGTTTTTGCTAGTCTTCTTATGAGTCTGACCGATTTGTAAAATCTGCCTTTATTGAGGAATACATCTTGTTTTTCTCTTTGCAAAGCTTCGAAAGAACTTGTGTTGAAAGTTTTGATTTTCATTTTTAAAAAAAGAAAACAAAAAGCTGGTTGTTTTTTGATTAATTTGTGATTCTGGACAAATTAGTCCTTAGTTTGTTCATAACTAAGTAAACTAAGTAAAACATCCTTGAAAAGGAATCTTGTAAGCTTTTACTTCAATTAGCTTTTTAGAATTTATAGATCTTAAGATTAGATTTTTCAATAGTTTTGAGTGTTTTATAAAAATTAAAAAAATCTCTTTTGAAAAAGTTTGTTTTTGTAGTATTTGAGTGTTTGAAAGAAAAGGGAAATTTCCGTGAGCATAACTAGTTGTCTCGTTTTTGA
Organism: Pinus tabuliformis; assembly: GCA_031772625.1. Classification (NCBI taxonomy): domain Eukaryota; kingdom Viridiplantae; phylum Streptophyta; class Pinopsida; order Pinales; family Pinaceae; genus Pinus; species Pinus tabuliformis. The sequence goes on along the minus strand of CM062807.1, from coordinate 1,356,932,835 downwards.
GTGTATTGGAAAAGACAAAAAGTTCTTCTTTTGATTTGTTTTTTAAGGAAAGATTTGTTTTTTCAAGCATTTGCATTCTCAACTCCTTCTTTATCTATAAATTCATTGAATAAAAAAGATTGATTATCATCTTAAGTGCATTTTTAGTGATTTGGAGTCGAGTCTTCACACCATAAGTTTCATCTCCACACCTTTTGACTTAAGAAAAAACCAATAAAAATAACGCTTAAAGTAAAATCTATCTAGCAATATTTTTATTTTCTAGGGCTCTTTATCACCAACATAGCTTAGGCTAGTATCTTGGAGTAGGGAGTAATTAACTCTCCATGATAGTAAAACAAACAAGTAGTTGTATCTTGCGGTAGGAGATAAATTCCAATTGTTACATCTATGTTCTGGGAAGCTCCTCTTAAAGGAGTCAAGCATGAGAACGTGTCCAAACCAGTGGGGTAATCAATCCTTCCTCATTGGGAACGATACAAGATATACACGTATTAAAAACGGTAAACCTCGTATTCACCATTGTCGAGGAGCCTGGGGTCACTTGTTGGTAAACCTTGGATTATGTCAAGGATCCTTCAAGGGGATTGAGCTTGCTACTCTGCCCTTGCGTGTGTATCGAATCACAGACTATTCCCCCAAGTATATTTGTTTCCGTTGGTAACCATAGTGACCATATTCTATAAGATTCTTTCCTAAGGTGATGGTGGAGCGAAGATCCCACCGTACCTAGAGCAGATGTCGGCTAGACTCACTTGGATTTTCTGGGGGGTTCTCTTCACTCGAGATGGTTTAGTGGAGAAACTTGTGCTAGTCTATTCATTAAGCAGATTGCTGAGGTAACTGTTCCAACCACCATTTCTGTATTAAATTCTGCGACGTTGGATTTCATCACCAACTAGTGTTTTCAGTATGGAAAGTTATTGTTTTTGTGTGGTTTGACCTCCTAGATTCTTTAGGCGTGTGATTCAAAATTGTTTGGTTCTTTAGAGAATTTAGGTGGTTTTCATTGAGATTTTTCTTTGTTTGCATGTGAAGTAGTTAAAATATTTAATCGTGGCTGAATTATCGAGGAAGTCCCGTAGACTTCAGGGCCAACCTCCTGAGTTTTCACCGATCCAGCTTGAAGGGCTATGAGCCTTGTAACTTCTAGTGATAGTAGAGTTGGGTCACCTGAAGAAGGAGAGTCTTCTTTAGTTATACATCCTGATTACCAAGTTCAAGCACCGGAGTATATTTTAGAACCTGTTTCTTTTTCCGAAGTTACTGGTAGTTTTTCTTCTACTAGTGAAATAGCCGAGGAGCCTGAAATATCTGAACCTGAAACTGAACTTGCTGCTACTCCAACATCAGGATTTGCCTCTCTAACTTCCAGTGGTCCTGGTTCACCCAGGGTAGAAAGAGTCATTACCCAAAATCTTCCTTCTAGACTTATCGTTATTAAAGAACTTGTTACTCCGGAAGAAGGTATACCTATCCTTGAAAATCAACCGGCTATAGAACTTAAGGAGCGTGAATCGATCTTTTACAGTCCACCTAGGAGGGATGCTTGGTATCTTTCATTGACCAATTTTTTGGAAAACCCGGGACTAAGTTTTTCACCACCTCGCATTCCTTTTCATCCAACACCTAGGGGTTATTATCCTCCTTTGAATATGTCGAGACAGTCGTCCATGTTTTCTCAATCTCCATAAACCTTTTTATATGGCGGTTCTTCTGTTCCCTCTGGGTATCAGTCACTTACTGGTACTTTTTCGGGACCATCTCCTCAACCTATTCAACAAGGGTTATTAACTGGTAATAATAGAACTAAGCCGTTGAGTGTAGAAGATATTCTTATGATGTCAGGTACCATTCCAAATCCACAACCTCAAGGTGGCTAGTTACCGCCTGGGGGGCAGCCTCAAGGTCCTCAATTATCGCCTGGGGGGCAACCTCAAGGTACTCAATTACCGCCTGGGGGGAAACCTCAAGGACAGTACATACCTACGGGATAGTAAATTCCTCAAGGTCAACCCCAGACTCAGTATGTACCTCAAGGTCAACCCTAGTATCAATATGTACCTCAAGGTCAACCCCAGTATCAGTACGTGCCTCAAGGTTATCAACCTCAAGGTCAGTACCCAACCCAAGGCTTCCAACCACCTTCTGGTCAATCATTTGTCCAACAAAATGGAAATGTACCTTTGAATTATCAACCCTACCCTCAACCTGGTTATGATCCTCAATATGCTCAACCTGTTATGGGCCCGTACCCCGGAATGAACTTAGTGTGGGATCCATCTCAATCACAACAGATATTGCAACTGAATGTGCAGTTGTCATCTCAATCTGCACAACCCTTAGTTTCTGGTTCAACCCAGCAACCTGTCCAGCCTATTATTCAAACTTCTGCACCTTCCATAGTTTCTCAGCCTGGGCCTAGTTTGCCTCGAACTCCGCCTCAAACGACTGCTGCAATATCTATTCCATCTACCCCACCTACTTCCAGAGTATCTACAACGTCAATTTCTATTGTTCCTGTCAACTCCTCAAGCATCTTTACCTCAGTCTGGACCCACAATTCAGACTTCGGTTCAAATGCATGTAGGACAACCTGGTCCAAGTACGGTTGTCACAAGTCAACCTCAATTTACTTATCAACCATACCAGGGACAGTACCAATTCAGTCCTGATGTGTAGCAGCCAATCTATCAGTATCAACCATACCCTGGATATACCTATCAGCAACCTCAACAACCCCAGTACGGTCCGGTTAATCCTGGTTTTCCGGGAGGATATAATATCCCAAATGCAATTCCAATTCCTAGTTATCCTGGATATCCTCCTTCTAGGGTTGGTCTCATGACCCAGGGTTTCAGGGACCCTAATCGTTAGTTACCGTTCACTACAACTTTGGACTTGCCTGATTTGTTGCGCCTGACGAATGATCCGATAAATTATCTTCCGTTTTGGCAGCAAATGCCGAATAAGTTTCCTAGTGATATTCCTAAGTTTGAAGGTAAGTCAGGAGAGGATCCATCAAACCATGTGATGACTTATCACCTCTGGTGTGCGTCTAACTCCATTTCAGATGATTCAATCCGTTTAAGGCTTTTTCAACGCACCCTAATTGGTCTTGCGGCCAAGTGGTACATTGAGTTACTGCGAGCCACTTTTTATAACTTTAGTCAGTTAGCTACTTTGTTTTTAACTCATTTTCAGTTGCCAGTCAGATATGAAAATGGCACGGAATTATTAACTTCATTAAAACAGTCAACGTCCACCTACATTTCAGATCACATTCATGAATGGAGACGTCGACGGTGTTTAGTGAAAGTTTTTATTCCGGATCAAATCTTAGCAGAATGGTTTGTTAAATCTTTATTACCAAAAATCACTGAGGATGTAGCTAAGGCAGGAGTCGTTACTGAAGAGCAAGTAACTGCTCAAGCTCAGTACGTAGACCTAGTTTATATGTAGTTAGGTACGTTACACGAGAAAATCCCCGACCTTCCTAAACAAAATCAAATAACTGCAGCTCCTTCAGGGTCTCATGCCGCTAATGATATGATTGGTACAGTTAATACCAAAAGTAAGAAGAAATTTTCTAGGAATTCTTCTCCTATCATAACTTTACCAGATTCCCCGACAGGAGATTCTTTCGCGGAAATTTCTGCCGATATTCATGTTGTAGAGTCATCTATAGCCAAATCAAAATCCATGCTCTAAAACACGCGTTGACCCATGCACCGTTATTGCATCCTCCCAACTACAACGAGGACTACTTCTTATATCTCACTACCTCGCATTCCACCATCGGAATGGTGCTAGTTCAGGAAGATGAATTCAGTAGTGAACATGTGATATATTACCTTAGTTGAACTCTAAATCCAATTGAGCTAAAATATTCACATGTGGAGAAATTGGCATTGGCAGCTGTTCAATATGTCCAACGTTTTCGTCATTACATTTTACTACGCAAAACTATAGTAATTTCCGATTGCAACCCTATGATCTATATTTTGACCAAACAATTGCTAGGGGGCAAGTACTCCAAATGGATTGTGATCCTGTAGGAGTTTGACTTGGAATTTGAAAATTCTAAGTCAAAGAAATCTTTAGTTTTTGCGGATTTGACGTGTGACTTCCCATGTGCTGACACTGAAACTATGGCAGAGGAGCCCATTGTGGACGAATCTTTGTTTCTAATCAGCACTTTAGATCCATGGTATGGGGATATCATAATTTATCTCCAAACCCAATCCTTTCGGCTAGAACTTTCAAGATCTGAGCATCGGAAAATACGATTCCAGTCCCAACAATTCAAAATTATTGGAGATACACTTTATCGTCATGGGGGGACTCCATTTTCCGACGTTGTTTAATTCATGAAGAAGCTTAAAGGGTTCTAAATGACTATCACTCTGGAGCATGTGGCGGTCATATGTCTGGGTTTGCCACAACCCAAAATATATTGCGCACTGGCTATTTCTGTCCATCTTTGTTTAAAGATTGTATTAACGCGGTCCGAAAATGCCACAATTGCCAAATTTTTGATCGAAAGATGTGCGCTCCACCTGCTCCTCTCCACCCTATAATTGCCCTCGGTCCTTTTGAAAAATGGGGTATTGATTTTATTACATGTAACCCTCACTCGGTCAGGGGGCATGTGTATATCATCCTTGTGGTAGATTATTTTACCAAGTCGACCGAGGCAATGCCTACATTTGAGGCAGATGGAAAAATTGCTACGATTTTCGTGTTCAATCATATAATTGATAGGTTCGGTGTTCCACAAGCGATTATCACTGATCATGGGCATCATTTTCGAAATATTATGATGACTGAACTAACAGACCAACTTGGCCTACGTCACGATAGTTCAACTCCATATTATCCACAGGCTAATGGTCTGGTTGAAGCCATCAACAAAGTTCTAGTCATCATGATCCGACGAATCATTGGGATTCATAGGTCAAATTTCCATAACATGCCATTTTCAGCACTTTGCGCGTATCGAACCTCAGTAAAAACATCAACTGGTTTCACTCCTTTCCAACTAGTTTACAGTTTGGAAGCTGTGTTACCCATTGAATGTGAAATCTCGTCATTGCAAATGGCCATAGAGTTACTTCCAGCCGCTTCTGACGAGGAATTTTTTTTGTTATACTTGGCTCAACTAGATGAGAATCGACGTTATGCTGCACTAGCAATCAAAGCTCATGCCAAACGTATTAAAGCTCAGTATGATCGAAATGTTACACCTCGTAATTTTTCGGAAGGAGACCTAGTATTACTGTACGATCAAGCAAATGATAAATTAGGCGCTAGAAAATTCATACCCATGTGGCATGGTCCTTATGTTGTTAAGCGAAAGCTGGCAAAAGGGGCCTATGAATTGGTAGACTTTGACGGGGTCTCTTTAGGTAAGCCCAGAAATGGTCTTTACCTGAAGAGATATTATGCTTAAATCTGGGTGTGGAGATTTTAGTTAGGTTAGTTTTCTTTCTAGATGGTGTGTTTTAGATTAAAAAGTGTGCTTAGCTTAGAGAGTGTTTTTGTCATTATTCCTGCTTATCTTGATTTTACTCTTGATATTGCAGATGTCGACGTCTCTCCAAACATACATTGGTTTTGCTGATGGTGCTTGTCGTAATATACGGAATATTTCTTCTGCAACTTGGGTTATCTATTCGCCCTCTGATGAGTTGGTATCTATGCATGGGGTAAGCCTCGATCAAACAATGAACAACATTGCAGAGTATAGTGCAGTGATTGAGTTATTATCTGAATCCATCTCATTTGGGATTCGGAGTTTGATTGTGAGGTTAGATTCTGAACTCGTTGTATTGCAGCTTAATAGAGTGTATGCCATTAGAAATCTAGTATTATTGAGATTATTTTTTAGAGTTCATCTCTTGGAATTTGAATTTTATTATATTGAATATCAGCATATTCCAAGATATTTAAACACATTAGCAAATGCAATTGCTTCTCGAATGTTAAGTAGACATTTCCAATAATCAAACAGTAAATTTAAAAACATTCCATAACATGTTTTACAAGATAAGCCGGTAATAGTGATATAGCATAGCATAGAGGTGTGTCAAATATACATCATCTTCTATCATAGGTTGAAAAACACCTTATGATCAGCAAAATGATAGTATAAAAAGCAAAAATGTCATATGAGTCTACAACAGGCGATCATCCTGTCACTGGTGATTATCACGATAAGAAACCACTGTACGGGCCACCCTACCAAGGAACCTCCTGAAAGGTCCTGGGACCCCAATCACATAGCGATGTAGCCTAAGCGGAATGTCATCTATGCTGGTCTCTAGAATTTCTGCTGTCAAACGCTCTAGATGGTTTTCCAATTCGGCCAAGGTCTCTGTAGATTCGTCCTATGGGGCTGGTGCTACTGCAGCTGGTTGTTTCCTCTCATAGGGCCGGAGAGTGGCTGGTTGCCTGGACCTACATCTGCATTTAAAACTTTTTAATATCAATTTTGGGACGATTTGATAAAAAAAAAAAATTAGAAAATGTTGAAAATGATTTTACCTGAGTCATCCTATTGCTCTCCTGGTGGAAGAGCCATGTCTGGGTCACCACGATAATCCATCCCAGCATAAGGAAAATCCTGAATAACAAATACTTGGTTCTCCAACCAATGAAAATACTCAGGAGGAAATAGAACAACTTCTGTTCCCTCCTCAGGATGACGGGCCATAACTGCAACCCAACGCATCAGTTTGGGCTCTCGGGGAAGTCCAGCTTCAACGGAAAGATGTTGTGGGACCAACATTGGGACCCTCTCTAAACCAAAGCTCAGAACTAAAGCACCGTATCCAAATTTCTTCAGTTGTCCGTTCTTTTCTCTAGTCAGTTGGCCTTTTACGTTAGCCAACACAGCCTCGCACCAGTTGAAGATGGTGCCCCGAAAGCAGTCTACTGCCATTCGCATTTGGGATCCAGTGGCCACATGTAGTGTTGTGCTTCTGCAGAGCCTAGTAACAGTAAATGCAATCACTTTGAGCTCAGGATGGGAGAGGTTTTGATATCAATCCCTTTGTCCTTGGTTTGGTCGTTACAAAACTCTAGCCGGAGGCTATCAACAGACTGGCCACCTGGCCTAGTCCCGAATAGAGTCAAATGTTCACCTCTTTTAGGCAAACCAGTCAAAAATTAAATGTCTTCCGGCTCTATTTCAAACTGGTGGCCACCAATAAAGAAACATTGGTCCTGTACATTCCACCTGTCTACCAGCCACTGCAAAAAGTCCACTTGGGCCCTCATGCCAGGTATGGCCCAGAATTTGAATAAACCACATGCCTTCAATGCATCAATCGAAGGTTGATGATTAATCACGGCGAGATGCACAGCCCTGTGCTCTCGTTCCCGCCAGTCAAGCATGATGTATACCCTACATTCAATAAGAAGGCGGATTAGAATATTTAAAATCAAAGTTTTTGGGAAAAATTTGAAAAATTTAAGTTTGCAAACCTATTCTGCAGGGACCGCACCCTCTATGTTAGAGACAGTGCGTAGGTCCACACTCTACCTTCATGGCAGGTGCGGGCCCCTAACTTTTTTCCTTTTATGAAAAAGTCAGGGTCCGCAGGTTTCCCATGCTATGCCTGCGGACCCCCGCACACGGGTTTTTAACCTAAATATTTCCTAAAAAACAAAATAAAAGCCTAAAAACAAATTTCAAACGGATGAAATGCAAGAGTAAGATGATGTGGATTACCTGGAGGTGACGGTGTTCGATTCCAACTGATGGATTTTCCGCAATCTTCAGGGGAAGTTTCTTACCAAAAGCTCTCTTTTCTCACTCTGGAGTCAAACGGTAAAAATGAATTTACAAAAGCCCTTTTTATAAGCTTTTTTAAATAAATGAATTTTTAATTTCTTTATTTTTCACTTTAAAGAGGTAAATTTTGAAGCATTTTTATCTATTTTAAACAGGTATGAGTAATGTTTGAGTTTTTGTGCAGGATAATGGATTTTTCAGGCAAAATTGATCATTTTCAACAAAAAACATTAGAGTCACCTTTAAGCTCTTTTCTGACTCCTAAAATATGAAAAGATTGTCGAGTTTTTATTTTTAAGCTCGTTAAAACGAAATTAAAAAGACGGTCCACTTACAACCCTTTTCTGACTGTAAAAACGTGAAAAGATTGCCGGATTTTTGTCGTTTCAAATTCGATATTGGTTATAAAATGACGTGTCATTAATCGCTTTTTTACTTTTTTGGATCAGAGACACTAATTATGAAAAGTACTCCTTGTTCGTAATGATCAAGCAGTTCTCTCAAGTATTATTTTATACTTTTTTGGGCTTGGGAGACACAAATTTACGAAAAAGGACAAACATGGAGTTTTCTTAAGTTTTTTCAGACTCCCTAAAATTGAAAAACGTTGAGTTTCTCCTATACTGGACTCGTTAAAATTTAATAGTAAAGGACCTGTTCAATTACAAACAAGAACGAACCACTCCTTCTTAGGGTTCGAATTTAAACTAAGTTGGACTCATCTGAAGGATGAGCCTATAATCAAGCAAATGTTATCCTCCTCAAGCTTGTAAAAAATAAAGAGGTACTTGCCAGAAATGGTGGGGGAAAAGAGAGGAAAATAAGCCTGTTTGTCATACTTTGTGTCTCAGAAAAACATTTAACCACTCTTGAACACGACACTTTTTATTCACCTAGGTTGGGAAATCCTTTGCCTAACAGTTGATCAAACCATATTGAAAGTCTTCAGCCGGTTTCTAGGTATTAACTTTGGGTCAATTGTCACCAAACCATCTGCTGTGTCATTATGTGTTCAAGAGGTCAGTGCAAATAAACCATTCATCTGCAAAATATCTGTCATCCAACTTGACCATCCCTGAGTCATTCCTTGCAACTATATTTCTTCAAACTTGATCTATGATTTCGTGTTGTGGGCTTGCCTACAATGGATCGCTTTCTATCGACTTCAGCTCATTATCTAGAAAGATGATCTAGAAATCGTCAGTACCTTGGGATCTGCATGCCCCAATGGCAGGTTTCTCGCCTTCAACGATAGGTTGCATCATTGACCTTGGATCAAAGGATTCCGTGACATGTTCAACATCAACACATCTATTCACATTTCATGGATTGTACTGAGTACTTTGAGAACCATTGACATTAATGGTGGTTTCTCTCACACTTGTTAACAGTTTACATCATTAACTGGTAATCAAGTGGTTTCTACCATGTTCGACTTCGACACATTCATTCACATGGATAGAATCGTACTATTTCGGGAAGTAGAAATCAAGACCCTGGATCTAGTTTCCACCATCCAGGCTGCGAGGAATTTTGTATTCATTATACAATGGACTATTCATGAACAGATGGTTACGTCCATACTGTGTCTACATGTGTCTATACTTGTGATGTATTACAAGATCATTCCTATAGAGCAGTTTAGTTAGTTTTCTAGTTGGTTTTGATATGAGTATTGGAATGCCTACCTCAGCGATGATATGATCTCATATATATATTTTGTATTGAATGTTTTTACAGGTTCCAACTGGACTCTCCACAATATGATCCTCGAAATGGTAAAGTGCTTCACTCTTCTTAGATGATAAATGAAATCCTCATCTACTACAGACTTCGCACTTTAGGGGGCAATCTGTTACACAAAATATTGTCACCATGACTATTTGCAGTCAGTGTGGGTCTATCATCACTCATACTATCTTCCTTTGCAAGTCTCAAACCTCAGCTCTTCATGTCAAGTTTTAAAAATGAGAGAAAGTCCTTAAAAATCAATAAATCTCTGGTTCCTCACTTTCTCTTACCATTACCTACGGTCCCACACCCCTTGGTCATGTTACCTACGGACCTGCCCGCTCTGTCTCTAAAGGAGTGGGTGTGGACCCCTGTGAAATTCAAAAAGGTGCAAGTTTATTCTTAAAAACTCACTTGTGGTTAATTCTGGATGCTTCTAGAAGGAATCTTGACGTGGATGGTTCGCTCCTAGGTGGTTCATGCATCCCATAACTAAAGGAGCTAATCCCTTGATGAGAGGAGCTTATCCCTTTGAAGGAGGGCTCTATCTCTTTGAAGGTGGACCTAGTAACTTCCCTCCATTGCACTATAAATTAAGGCATTGGGCTGGTTGCTAGGGAGGTTGAAAGCTGAACATTTTTTAGGGTAAATGTTGTTGGAATTGAGACTTCCTAGTTAATCTTGAGAGGAGAGATCACATACCTTTTTGCTTCATTGGGAAGAGAGTGAAACTTGTCAAAGTAGAGGAGATTCTTGCTGGACCCTGGGAGGAGCTTGTACAACATCAAGGCACCAAGGTTGTAAAGTTCTTCTTTGATTAAAGTTAATACAATCAGATTCATTTTTCTCAATAAATTGTCTTATGTGATTTATTTCATGAACTCCTTGATCATCATGATAAATATGCTTTATTATATTGGTTATGCAGGTGTTATTTAATATGTGTGCTTGTTTGTGTTTGCAGATTCTTTACAAGGGAGCTCATTTGGATCAACGGAGTGTGGCTTCCACAAACTAGCACTAGACCCGAGGTAGGCCTAAAACACCTGTTTGCCTTTATTTATAAATTGCATATTTAGAGAAAGATAGAATTTGTTTGGTTTGCTTGTCACTAAATATCATTAGATACTAGGGAGGTCAGTCTTGTCTGCAAGAATGACTTATCCGGCTGATAGCATTCGCTGGAAATGCAACCCTAACTACCTCCCCTAAGTGTGAGACTCCAAGAAAAAGGAGTGAGGGGAGGAAAAACTGTGCTGAAAGGTCAAACGGTAGGAAGAAAATGCTAAGTCTAGTGATGAGCAGATAGCATGCACTTGGTGTGCAACGAACTTGCAGAGGTTAGTGACCTTGTAAGTAAGCTCGGGGGGAGATATAGTCGAGAAGCACGTATCTCATGGTTGGGCGGATAGAAGACAAATGATAGCGAAAGAGAACCTTCATAAAGGTGCACTACTTTTCTAGTAGGAGTCAGGTAAGTGGTCTATCCTAGAAAACTGTAGTTGCTGAATAAAATGAGTAGTACTTATTGTGCTCGTAAATAGTTAAGAGTTGTAGTTCTTTTGTTTGTTTATCTAGAAACCGTGGCAAGAAAATAAATAAATAAAAATAAATAAATAATAAAATAAAATTAAAAATTAAAATTAAAAAAATTAAAATTAAAATAAATAAAAATTAAAAAATTAAAAATTAAAAAAAAATTAAAAAAAAAATTAAAAAAATAAAATAAATAAATAAATAAAAATAAATAAAATGAATAGGTACCTATGGAGCTAGCAAAACAGTCCAGAATTGTAATTCTGTCTATAGTTGAACTGTAGCATTAGATTTATTACTATTACCAGTAGAGTCTGAGGAAAGAGGCTTAAATATTAAGTTGAATTTTGGAGCTTTAACCCTTTTCCAGAGATACTCGGATGATTCAAATGTATGGGAAAAGAACCAAATTTAGTGATGGCCCTACTATGCATGCTATCTGTTATAACTAGCCTTTACAACAAACTTTAATACATTAGGGTTAATACGGTTCGGCCAACTCCTTAAATATCAGAATGCAAGGGTTTAGTTCTAGCCGACTCGTTTCAGCGAGGGTAAGACCATATCGACCTGAAACCAAATGTGGCAGCCCATGCAGTATGGAAAGGGAGAATGGTTGTATGATTTGGGAATATCCTGTTAAGTTATTCACAGAGGGAACTAGAACACATGTATAGAGTTAATATTTATTTATAGGACCATGTAAGCATGCCACTACTGCTAAGGACTATTCAAAGTAGACCAGAAATTCATCGACTCGGTTTCTGTAGCAACAAACCCTCAAAATTGTAACTAGGTTCTGAGTCGCTCATGGAATCTCAGAGTATCAAACACAAAAGAAATAAGGGGTTCGTAACCATGGAAACAAGAGCGCTAAAAAATATACAGTAAGTCTTTTTTTTCTTTACAATAAAAGAAACAGCCACCGTTTAGAACAAACCCAACCACATGGCAATGCGAGAGTATAATAAATAGAATTCATGTACAGAAAACGGCAAATGGGTGCCTACCTGATTTACAGAACCTACAACTTGCATGGAGTAATAGAGAATAGCCATACTTCGAGAAATGAAGGCGATTAAAATCTGGAATGATAGCCCATCCAGTCTCAAGGAAAACCATTAAATACAGAACCAATTTCATCACAATCGTGGAAAAAACAACAATTATATATATACTTAAACAGGAATGATTGCAAGAAATAACCAAATAGAGACAAACAGAAAAAATTCATGCAACCTACGATTTCAACACAGTACATTTCTAGATAACGGAAAAGAATGGGAATATATTTAAATAATTGTAATCTGGGGTAACATGGCCCTTCATGAATATAGGCAAGTATTAAAACCCTGAGCTTTAGCAAATAACCCAGAATAGCTAGACTATAGCCGGAGTTAAATTACAAACTTATGAGTTTCAAGAGGAAATTACTCCGAAGTGGCCTCAAACACAGGACCACAGGGAGCCCTCAGCATACAATAGAAAACCCTACCTAGCACTATCCAGGCCTACACTTGTGAATCCAAAACTACAATAACAAATAAGGAACTGTATTTCCAAAACTGGAGTAAAACTTCCAGAAAACTTCAAGATTCATCCATGCCCTTGGCCCAAAATTTTCATTGCATAGAATGCTTACCTGGGACAAAAAGCCCAGCAATAACTCGTGGAAAGGGTTTCATATGTGGAAACTTCCGGAACCACAGCTTCATTTTCCTTTTTCCTGTAAGCAGAAGCCGAGATTAACAATCGGTGTTTAGAAATCAAGCTGTGTAAACGAAATGAAATTCGCACTACAATCAAATGGAAAGGAACACAAACCTGGCTTATGGTATAGCTAACCAAGCACCAGGGAAAGCCTTAGTCCGCGCCCATAACCCTCACGAGTTGCCATCCATCAATAGTGAGTGCTAACAGTGCAAAGAAGAAACCAAACAACTGAACCAAACGCAAAAGGGCAGAGGTAGGAATGATGCACATCCGCGGTGAGGCGGTGGAGTAGCCCCTAGGAAGAAGCCTGGCCATTGGATTCACCTCCCAACTCCTCCTCTGTCAATAAGGTGAAGAATCCAAGGTTGCAGTCACCAAAGTTTCATTTGCCCGCGCCACGTCAAGTAGGACAGTGCAAGGATTAATGCAAGCAGAGAACAATAAATCCAAAAGGATCGAAATGTGATATTTGCAGTGTGGGAACATGGAGAATTAAAATGTAGTAGATTTAGTTGTCAGTCTCAAGTGGTTAACATAAATGCTCATGGAAACTCTAACCACAGTGTTGGATTGAAAAACAAACCGTAGCCAGTGTCAGGGGTTTAGCACGTCAACAAGGTGTTGTCACACATTTAAAACAAAAAAACAAAACTGAGTAATTGAACCTTGTATGACCCAAGGCCTAATCCGAATAGTAAACAGATAGGTGCTTGACTCCTGGTATTTTTTCTTTTACTGTATACGTATGTAATATAGGAGTGTCACAAGTGGTATCAGAGCCTGGTTCCAAACACTGTGGCCTCTGGAAGAAAATATAAAACAAAAGAGATAAACTGAAATAATTTTATTTCCATTCCTATTATTATTTTTATTAAAAGAACAATTAAAAAAAAAAAAATTAAAGTATTAACCCTCCTTCTATTACTCTTACCTTATGTTAAGAACAAGGAAACAGCAGATTGCCAGCATGAGGAGAGTAGACAGTGTTTCACGTAGGTTTGTGGTGGGTCAAGGACCTGTAACAGGCCCTGAGAACAACCCAGAATTATGGGTGCAACTTGGAGAAGAGGCTCGCAATACGAATCTTGCAATATTAGAGACAGTAGAGGAGCTGAAAAATGAAATGGCCTGATTGCGGGAAGATAACGCAAGGTTAACTTTGGAACAGGAAAGGATTATAAAGAGCCTATCTGACAAACAAAATCAGCAACCATTGAATCCCAGTGCTGAGCAGCAAAGGGTGTCGGAGGAGCGAAATCACCACACAGAACACGAAGAGTTGGAAGGAAGGGAGGAAGAACGGGAAGAGCGATCTGATAATGCCTCTGAACAGCACACTTCAAAGAGGAAACAGATAGAGCTGCAAGGGGAGTTTCGTAAAATAAAACTGCCACATTTTGATGGGGAATTGGAGGAAGCAGTTGAGGCATGGTTGATTAATATGAATAAATACTTCCAACTATATGAATACGACCACAACCTCAAGGCATGGTTGGCCATTTTCCAATTGCAGGGAAAAGCCGCCCTGTGGAGGGAAGAAGTGAAAATTGTCGAAGGAGTAAGCGAACAGAACATAACGTGGGAGAAATTTCAAAGATACTTTAAAGAAAGATACCTGACCAAGCATTTTTATGATGAAAAGGCAAGAGAATTCCATGACTTGCGGCTGGGGCAGCAAACCATGGACGAATTTATCACTCGTTTTACTTCATTACTTCGTTATGTGCCTTATATTAGAGAGGAAAAGGCTAAAGTATAGAGGTTCGTTAGTAGTTTACCCTTGAATATGCGGGAAAGGACTAAGTTTGACAATCCAAAGAAAATGGATGAAGTAATACGTAAAGCTAGGATTTGTTATCAACGGGGCAAATAGAAGGGAGAAAATCCAGGTAAAATATGGAATGATAAAAGAAGTACCAAGCTGGCAGAAATAATAAAGGGAATCGTGGTAGTGGTAACAGGGGTTTTTCCAAGGGACAAAACAGCAGAAATGTACAGAAAAATTCACTCAGGTCAAAGCCAACCAATGAGTCCAGAATCAGCGAACAACCTGTAAAGTTAGACAGTGAAGGGACAGCAAGGCCTCTAGTGCAGTGTTGGGGTTGCGATGGGCCTCACTATGTTAAAAACTGCCCTCAACGGAAGGGAACCGAACAGGTTTCCCAGATCCACGAAGCATCGACAGTTGGCGATGTAGGACGTAACCTGCCTAGGATTAATGCTGCCCTGGAAGATCGCCAGGTAGAGTACCAGCTGACCATGGTGGAATTCGAAGGTAAAATTTCAGACCTTACTATAACTGTTTTAATTGATCCTGGAGCCACCCTAAGTTATATTAGTCCTAAGGTTGTAGAGTATTGTAAATTGCAACTTGTTCAATTTAATAACCCCTGGCTGGTACAACTGGCCACAGGGGAAAAGAGACGAGTGCTTGTTAAGGTCAATAACTGCCCTTTAAAGATAGCAGGACAGTCAGTGGTGGCAGATTTGAATGTGCTTCCCCTTGGTTCATATGATGTTCTAATTGGTATGGACTGGTTAGAAAAACATTGGTCCATAGTCAATTGTAAAACAAAGACTATTTATTTCAGAGATGAGCTTGGAGCAAGGCAAGAGATGCAAGGGATTAAGCGGCCAGTGCAAATTTAGCCAATAACCACTTCTCAGTTAGCAAAATGCATTAGGAAGGGATGTCAGATTTATGCCATCCAAGTGGGCTACGCTGACTCAAAAGACAAAGTAACCCTATTGGAAAACATTCCAGTGATACAAGAATTTGCGAATGTATTTCCGGAAGAAATTCCCTGGCTGCCACCTAAAAGAGACATAGACTTGTTATCAGGAAAACTAGTTTTTATGCAGATCTGCTAGTCCCACTAAGGCTGGTAACTACCTTAGAAACAAACAAACTAAAACCACTTTCATTTTCCTTTATGAGAAGTAGATAAGAGGGGAACAAAGGAGACCAACCTCTTTCTTGTGCTTGGTTCCTTGCTTGATTCCTCTCCCTTCTGATAGATCTTTGCCACTCGCTTCCTCGTCTACCTAGCTTCAAAGAGCACCTGTAGAATCAAAGTAGCATAACACTATCCAAGAACATAGATCTACTATCATAAACAATATAGGACCAGATATATATTGACCACACAAATGCGTATATCATCAATCATACAAGAATGTGGAGGAAAACTTGAATAGCTTTATTAATAATCAAGAATAGCAAAGAGGATTACAACCAATTTTTCTGACCCAGTGTCATCCTCTCAGCAAGAAATCCCTTCTTCACCTCATGAAAAGCTTAGATCACCCAACACTATGATGTTACACCAAGAAACCAGCAGCACTTCCTTACAAGATACAAAATTCTAACCTCCAACCTCTGGATCTCTAAGATGAGAGATTTATATATAGATATTTGTAGAGGTGTGAGTCAGCTCTGGGTTTTTTATTAATTTCTTCTCCCTGATAGTTCTTGTTTCCACTTGGATATATCATTGATCTCTTACTCATCCTTGGGTGATTCTGAGAGGTAAGTGTCACAGGAGAAGTTTCTGGAAGATTCCATGATCATCCACCTCGCAAACTGTCTCTGCCACTTGTCTATTCTCATCCATCGCACCCTATAGAAGGGCTTTTCAGTATGCATCGCACCTCCCGTGTGCATTTAGGTGGGATGCATCGCACCCTCAGCACTGAGCAATCAGTATGGTCCAGTTTTGACCATTTCTAAGTAGTTTTTCGTGGAGAACTTCTAGGAGATGATGTAATCAGTTGACCTTGTTCTTTTAGGGGTTGGAACAACACTTTTAGGGACTTAGGAGCCCTTGGTTTATGGACATATTTGATTGGGGTTGCAGTGCCCAAAAATGTCTATAACAGTTGCCCCCTAAAGCATGAGGTCGTTAATCTTTTGATGTCAGGTGAAATGCTTTATCATGAGGATCCGAAGTTTTTTCGAGCTGGAAGGCGACCTGTAATAAGATACAATACAATACATTATCTTCATAATATTTTCATGATCTAGATGAGGCGGGCATTCCCATGCTCAGCTTTATAAATTCATTTTCATGTACATAAGACAGACAATCGTCTGAGTGCAGACTGATGATTCTGGTAGAGCCATCATCCCTTAGATTGGATGATTATCTGTGCAGTAGTGATGTACATTTGATGTCTTTATTTTCCTGAATATATATCGCAGCCTGGATGGATGAAACTAGATCTGGGGTCTTCAATCTCGTTCAATTTTCACTCAAAGTACAAGTCGATCCATGTGAGAGATGTTCTGGAGTCGAACATGGAAAGACATCGCCTGATTACCAGACAATGATGTAAGCTGTTAACAGGCGCGAGAGTAATCACCGATAATGATGATGACCCTCAAGGTACTATAGTACAATTCATGTGGTGTGAATAAGGGACTTGGCGTCGAACACCACGCAAAATCTTTCGATCGAAGGCCATTGATGTAAACCTGTCGCCGGAAGTGAGAAACTTGCCATTGAGGCATGCAAGCTTCAAATTACTGAAAGGGTTGTTCCTAGATCGACTTCTTGGATAATGAGCTGATGTTGACAAGAAGTGATCCGTCATAGGAGGGCCTTAGTGAATCCCACATCAATGACATGGAACAGAGCAAATGATTTTAATGGAGGTGCAAACGATCTGATGACATAAGGTTCAGGATGGCGGTCATGAAATAATGGAGCGTAAATGTATTGCAGTGGATGAGACACAGGTGAATTCTCTGAGCAACTTCTCTTGAACATATCGACGACGCTGAGATGATGGATTGGTAGCGTTAACCCCAAATATGGATGATGTGATGGACCAATGGTGATATGACCAATGAACAGAACAACCCAACCCAACTTGGATGTGGAGTGAAAGTGTCATGTTCAAGAGCGACTTGCTACCGATAAAGTTTCTTCAAGTTTTCTTCCCAATTTTTCCCCAGGCATTGCTGACCAGTACCTCTTTATTTTTGTCAAGCTTGAGGAGGATAACATATGCTTGTTTTATAATTTTCCCTTTGGGCAAACCCATCGCTATGTTTTAACAAGCCTAGCAATAGCGAAACTCGTTCTTGTCTATATGGACAAGTTTGTCGCTATTCAGTTTTAACGAGTTTAACAACAAAGATAACTCGGTCCTTTTCAATTTTAGAGAGTCTGAAAAGGGGCGTAAAGAAAACTCCAATAATCCTTTTTCGTCATTAATCCCTTGAGTCCGAAAAAGTATAAAATAACACAAAAGGGATGAATTTTCGGTAATTTTAATGAGCCAAACAAAACAAGCACTCGATCTTTTTGTGTAATAATCCCTCAGGTCCAAAAAGATTAAAATCTAAAGGAGGGATAGCACTTCTGGTCACTTTAACAAGCTGGAGAGGCCAATTTCTCGGCAATCTTTTCATATTTTACGAGTTAGATGAAAAGAGCTTAGAGGAGACTCATTTTTCGAGGAACGAGTGATAAGTTCGGGTAGCAACTAATTCCAGGTAAGGTTTGGAATTTTCCAATCACGGCAGTGTCACAAGGATGGCTAACAGGATCACTCTTCGCAGCTGTTCCTGAAAAAGGGTAAACAATCAAATGGAGGTGAATGATCGGCCAAAATAGAGTGGAGGTGATGATGAGAACACGACCAAGGCTTCAAAGGCTGATGATAATACATTCACGATGGTTATTTACCGGAAATTGATTCATTTTTAATGAGCTTAAACTCTAGGGGAACATTTGCTCATTGCTTATGTTTATTTTTTAACGAGCTTGAATTCTGCGTTAAAACTGCTCGATGCGGGTTTATTTTTTAACGAAAGGGAGTTGTTTCATTTTTTAATGAGGTTGACATAGTAAAAGAACTATCCTCATGACTCCTTGTTTCATTTTCTCACAAGGTCGACATGAGATAAGAACCATCCTCGGAATCCACCGTATTTACAGTATTTGATAGAAAATCAAAAACTGAATAATCTTCGTGGTAATCCGGAAGATGGGAGCGATGGTGGTAATTTTCCCATGGTGCCTCTCCTATCATCATTGATTGAATGATTCCTTCATCTGTAGAATGTACATGCGACCAAGGATTTGAAGAGGTGCCATATTCCTTAGACCTATCTATCCAAACACTCGATGAGCATTGATTTGGGTTTGCCCCCCAGGCCAAGAAAATTGATTGCTACAATATTTCTAAAATGGCGATGATCCATGCTGACAAAATGTTTAGGAATCTTCTGAATCCATTAGATATAGAAGATTTCATATTGTAGGTTTCCACTGTGGCCACTTCCGCCAGATTACTCGGAGGCGGTAGGGCAAAAGTACCCATTAAGGCAGGGTCTTTTAGGAGGCCTACTCCAATATTTTGAAGCGAATGATTGCTTCCATGGATCATTGGAATGCTTCCTGTAACTTGTGAACTGTTGGGGAGAAATGTTTGTTGGTCAATGATTGTAATTCCTCCTTGGGAGGGAAATGCAATCTTCCTGAAGTAGGTCGACACAACTGCGACCATGGCATATATCCAGGGTCTTCCCAGTAGGATGTTGTAATAGAGGTTTCCATTGATTACTTCAACATCAATTTCTACTGTTTTTCCTCCCAGTTCAACTTGCAAGTTACTTAAAATCCTGTATGGAGTGTATGATCGTCCATCAAATGCTTTTAACATCGTTGACAATCACGACAAGGGTGGTGAGCCTAAATTTTTCGAGCAACTCATCGACATAATACATGTAGATGCCCCCTCATCAATAATTGTTCGATGAACAGCTTTTTTGAGGGCTTTCACTTGAACAAGGAAAGCTAGTTGAGATGGTAACTGGGGGTCATATCCTTTATGATCAAAGGCCACAAGATTGGAATCCATTGGGTCAATCCCACCTATTGCTGATAATAAAGCTTGCTTTTTGGAGGGGCAATTTTGTGGTACCTCAAGTGTCGACATAGCAGATGGCGATTGGGCCAGATCTTCCACTATATTATAATGTTGTGCTACTATGGAATGAGGATTAAATGTCGACTTGTGTACTACTCCCTTTGGCAATTTTATTGTTAGCTCTGGAATGATGGGTGGCGCAAATTCTGTCGAAGTTGTTGTCGAACTACTAGGTTGATCTTTATCCTTGTTGTTCGACAGCTATGGATTCCCATAATATTTATTCCTTGTCGATATCAAAGCATCATTTTTGTGCTTCGAAACAGACAGCATAAGTACTTGGGATCGGGAAGCATTGTCACTAGCAACCATATTTGTTCCTAGATCTGGAAACAGATCAGTTGATACTGCCGAGGTTTTTGTATTCTTGAAGAATTTTCTAAGCTCAGCTTTATATGGACAATCTGATGTCCAATTATCCTCATCACATATAAAGCATGGATGATTTGGTTTCCTATTTCCAGAAGGGTTTACAGAAGATTTTTCAGGAGACGACTCCTCCTGTTTCTTCTTCTTCCCTTTCTTTTTCTTCTTGCCCCCTGGTTGCTTCAGTTGTTTGCCCTTGTCGGTTGACACGGCATTTACCTCCGAGGCGAGAAATTCTTCATTTGCATTTTCATCAGAAATCTTACGGGCTTTCTTAGATGTAGCCTTTTCCGATTTCGTGCTTGTTGTACCTATCACGCCATTGCCGACATGAGAGTCTTTGTTTGATTTAGGAGGGGGAGGAACGGAAAATTTCTGTCTAGAAGCATCAGGTATTTTATCATAGAGCGTGCTAGACTGAGTATAGATCAAGTCTAGATATTGTGCATGAGCGATAACTTGCTCTTTAGTGACGACTCCTCCCTTTGCCACATCTTCTGTGATAGAAGGTAATAATGACTTAATAAACCATTCAACTAGTAGCTGATCAGGAACATATGTTTTTACCATTATGCGATGACGTCGCCACTCATGAATATGATCAGATATGTGAGTGGTCGTTGTCTGCTTGAAATTGGTAAGAAGCTCTGTTCCTATTTCGTACCTTATTAGTAACTGAAAATGGGTTAAAAAGGTTATGGCTAGGGTGTTGAAGTTATCAAATGAAGCTCCGGGAAATTTGATATACCATTTTGCTGCCAGACTAGTTAACGTTCGCTGAAAAAGGCGAAGCCTAATCGAATCATCGTTCAGAGTGTTAGATGAACACCACAGATGAAAGGTCATCACATGATTCGACGGGTATTCACCCAGATTTCCATTAAATTTAGGAATATCTAACGGAAGTTTATGCGGAATCGCCGTCCACCACGGGGCGTAAGTAATTGGATCATTCATCAGCCAGTTTAGATCTGGTAATTCTAGAGTTGCTATAAAGGGCAACTGTTGATTCAGGTTAGGCGAAGCATACCCAGGATAAGATGGAATCACCTGAGCAGTGAGTCTTTGCATACCAGCATAATGTATTTGATGTTGGTAACTTTGATAAGGTTGATGGGCATAACCATTATAGTATGGTTGTTGATAACCGCTTTGGAAATGCGGTTGCCCATTACTTACAAAGACTTGTTTCTCAGGTCCTTGATATGATTGTTGGAATTGCGGTTGTTGTGATTGAACCAGCCATGGTTGTTGGACCATTTGCTGTTGTCCAATACTGCATGATTGACCAAGATGAGGAGTCATGGTACTTGTTTGAGCCTGAATCACTCCAGATACGAAGGCACTAACCTAAGGTTGTGATTGAATCGCTAAGACGAGAGGCTGTTGTATTGCAACCTGAGAAACTTGGGGTTGACACACAACAGGTAGCGCTTGTACTTGCAATGCAGTCACCATAGCAGGTATAGTGAGAATATTCAACACAGGGTAGACTGGTTGCATTGAATATACAACCCTTGGTTGCTGAGGCAGTATTGGTACCCAACCGGCGGATGTAATTCCAGTTTGACCTGAACTTTGTTGTAAACTCCCACATGGTTGTTCTCCAGGAGGGAACAATGAAAAGGAATATTGCCCCCCATATGGCAGCAATCCAGTACTTAAAGGGTAGATTGGCCTTTGAAGACACATTGGATCAATTTGTTGAGTTTCAACATAAGAAATACCAGATGATAATCTGGATGAAGAAATGGGAACTGACCATGTCATCGAAACAGTCCTTAATTGGACACCAGCTTATTGTTGATAACTTGCCGGGATAGATGGTATACCAGCGAACATTGTTGGAGTAACAGCAGGAGGTTCTGCTGCTGCTGCATCAAATGACACAGTCCTGGATTTCGACGGTTGTTCAGACATATCTAGTCTATCCAAAAGATTTCCTAGCGATCCTACAAGAACTTGTGATGAAGGGAGACTAACTTCTAAGACCAACGAGGGAACAGTGACGTTATTCCGATTAAAATAAATTTTAGACGCTTTGACACAACTTGTTTTTTCAATTTTTAAGAGTCGAGAAAAAACAAAAGATGACTCTAGTCACCTTTGATTTTTAATGAGCTTGAAGTGACAAGTGCTCAGATGGACCTTTTCCTTTAAGGAGTCTGAAAAGGAACGAAAGATACTACTCTAGAAATCTAGACAGAGGGATTACCAAACCAATCGCAAAACTGCAGAATACTTTTTACGGTACAGCAGTCAATCTTCCCGAATGCTGTGTTCAGTGCATTGCGATCGATAGAGTGGTAGACATGGCTTCCTATGGATAAAGGATATAGCCTATTATGGTCTCCCAATATATACTCGACGATACATGGGAGCACAAGTCCGTACTGGCACTTGTCATCTCAAAGTGGAGGAATCACCCAACCAACAATGAAAACAATAGTTACCAGGCTTTACGACACCGGAATATGTCTCTAGCCTAGACTTCTAAATGTTGTACGTTAGGTTCCAAAGCATTTTTAGATTCAATAAATTTATTTTACAGTTGATCTTGTTTAAGAAATTTGCCTTTCAGGTTCATCGCGTGATGTAGATATACAATTCCTAAAATGCAATCTAAGATGATAAACAATCGTTTAATCTTCTTTTTGCAATGAAAATCCTAGCTACTAAAGAAAGAGAGATGATATTCTTTCAACATAGAGTAGAGAGCACACACTATATGCACTATCATAAATCAAACCAACAAACAGTCTAAATGCAAATGCACATGCATGTATTTGTTTTTAGCCTTCTTAATGTGTGAATGGTAAAAGGAAAGCTAAGCGCAAATCTGAATTATTTTCAAAGCGACGTTACTAACAAGCTTCGTTTCAAGACAAAATGAAGATAATGACGACACTTTGTGATTTGGAATTGAAAACTTGCTTTCGACACTTGAAAAACTACTAATTCAAATCAAATACAAGAGTAACAGTGTAATCGACTATCAAGAACAATCAATCAAATTTTCTTCTATGACTGAAAACGACACTTGTGACACTTCCAAATCAAGAAACGACAGTTCAATTACACTACTTCTTTGTAAAAGAGAACTGAAAATGGCTCACAATACATAAAAACATTTACAGTTCTTTGCACAATGGAGGTGGAATAATGGCAAGGAAGGGGGTTTCCAACAGAGGTATACTGACTACAGACAGCAAAACTTCTGAATAGAGCTTAAAAGAGTGGAAAAACCAAAGTCTGAAGGCAAAACTAGCCTTTTCCGATCAGCGCACCTGTTACACAGGGATTCTAGTATGCATCCCACCTACAACACACGGGAAGTGTGATGCATACTGATATCCTTGAAGAGAGGGTGCGATGGTACAGTGCGAGACTTTTGATCCAGTTCTTGATCACAGTTTGCAACACAGTTTAGGGATTTTGGCCGAGCAAGTGGTAATCAGTAAATAAATCATAGGGGTAGATCTAAGGAGGTTACTAGAGCCACCACAAGGGCAATTAGAGAGCTTGTAAATCGATTGTTCAGTTTATAAACAAAACCTGGAGATAGACTGAAGCAACATTGATCTACTTTGCACTTGCATAGCAAATGCAGTTCGAAGGCTAGCTAGCTTGACTTCAGGCTCCGTCTGTAAGTTTATAAAGCAAACAAATATAGACAAACAAACAATCTATTCGCTCTCCAGCAGAGTCGCCATTTTGTTATCGGGAAATCTAGTGTCTATGCAGAGCTGCTAGTCCCACTAAGGCTGGTAGCTACCTTAGAAACAAACAAACTAAAACCACTTTTGTTTTCATTTATGAGAAGTAGATAAGAGGGAAACAAAGGAGACCAACCTTTGTCTTGCGCTTGGTTCCTTGCTTGATTCCTCTCCCTTCCGATAGATCTTTTCCACTAACTTCCTCATCTACCCAGCTTCAAAGAGCACCTGTAGAATCAAAAAAGCATAACACTATCCAAGAACATAGATCTACTATCATAAACAATATAGGACCAGATATATATTGACCACACAAATGCATATATCATCAATCATATAAGAATGTGGAGGAAAACTTGAATAGCTTTATTAATAATCAAGAATAGCAAAGAGGATTACAACCAATTGTTCTGACCCAACGTCATCCTCTCAGTAAGAAAGCCCTTCTTCACCTCATGAAAAGCTTAGATCACCTAACACTATGATGTTACACTAAGAAACCAGCAGCACTTCCTTACAAGATACAAAATTCTAGCCTCCAACCTCTGGATCTCTAGGATGAGAGATCTATATATAGATATTTGCTGAGGTGTGAGTCAGATCTAGGTTTTTGATTAGTGTCTTCTCTCTGATAGTTCTTGTTTCCACTTGGAGATCTCATTGAACTCTTGCTCATCCTTGGGCGATTCTGAGAGGCAAGTGTCATAGGAGAAGTTTCTGGAAGATTCCATGATCATCCACCTTGCAAACTGTCTCCGCCACTTGTCTATTCCCGTCCATCGCACCCTATATAAGGGATTTTTAGTATGCATCGAACCTCCCGTGTGCATTTAGGTGGGATGCATCACACCCTCAGTGCTAAGCAATCAGTATGGTCCAGTTTTGACCATTTCTGAGTAGTTTTTCGTGGAGAACTTCTGGGAGATGATGTAATCAGTTGACCTTGTCCTTTTAGGGGTTGGAACAACACTTTTAGGGACTTAGGAACCCTTGGTTTATGGACATATTTGATTGTGGTTGCAGTGCCCAAAAATGTCTATAACAAGACTTTATTATCGAACTGGTGCCAGGGGCAGCCCCACTATCCCGAGCACCCTACAGAATGAGCACACCAGAATTGAAAAAGCTAAAAATGTAGTTACAGGAGCTGTTAGACAAAAACTACATTCACCCAGTGTGTCCCCCTGGGGAGCCCCGGTATTGTTCGTTAAGAAAAAAGATGGGACCCTTCATATTTGTGTGGATTATTGTCAGTTAAATAAATTGACGATCAAGAATAAGTATCCATTACCCTGGATTGAAAAAATTTTCGATCAAGTAAAAGGAGCAACGGTATTC
The DNA here is from genome assembly GCA_031772625.1 of Pinus tabuliformis. Lineage (NCBI taxonomy): Eukaryota > Viridiplantae > Streptophyta > Pinopsida > Pinales > Pinaceae > Pinus > Pinus tabuliformis. Next base: position 1,356,907,698 of record CM062807.1, on the reverse strand, counting down.
TCCAAGATTGATTTGCGATCAGGGTACCACCAAATCAAGATTAAGGAGTAGGACATAGCTAAGACTGCTTTTAGAACAAGATATGGACATTACAAGTTTGTGGTGCTACCCTTCGGGTTGACCAATGCACCCGCAACTTTTATGTGTTTAATGAACAGTATATTTCATCAGTATTTGGATAGGTTTGTGCTGATTTTTATTGATGACATACTGATATATTCCCGAACTATGGAAGAACATAGGGAGCATCTCAAGTTGGTACTGCAAACCCTTCGAGAACATCGATTATATGCCAAGTTCAGCGAGTACAATTTCTTTAAAGAACAGATACAATATTTGGGACATATAATCACTAAAGAAGGGATCGTAGTAGACCCCAAAAAGATAAGGACCATAATGGAATGGCTGGTACCAAAGGATGTGGCAGACATCAGATCCTTCATGGGTTTAGCAGGTTATTACAGACGGTTTGTAGAGGGATTCTCGAGAGTAGCTTACCCTATTACTTCCTTACAGAAAAAGGGAATAACTTTCTAGTGGACCACCGAATGCCAAAAGAGTTTTGAGCAGCTTAAGCATCTGCTCACCACCGCACCCATTCTAAGGATAGCTGATCCTAGTAAGGAATATGTGGTGTACATTGACGCAAGTAAGGAAGGTGTAGGAGGCATGTTGATGCAGGAAGGGAGAGTCATCACTTATGAATCAAAGAAACTAAAAGAACAAGAGCAGAAATACTCTGCTTATGATTTAGAATTGGCGGCCGTGATTCACGCTTTAAAAATGTGGTGACATTATCTTATGGGAAGGAAATTTTTATTATTGACAGATCACCATAGTCTGACCAATTATTTTAGCCAGCCCACCTTAAATGCCAGGCAAGCATGGTGGGTGGATTTCCTAAGTGGTTTTGATTTCGAAATCAAGCATTTGAAGGGGAAAGAGAATCAGGTGGTGGATGCTTTAAGTCAGAAATTGCAATGTCTGTATGAGATTTCCTGTAGCAAATGGAAAAGTCCCTTCAAAGAGATGATTAGAAAAGTAGCAGAACAAGATAATGTATATCAGAAAATAAAACAGCAAGTACAACACTCCAACAGTCAGGAAAAACAACGAGGTTATGTGTTAGATACTGCTAGAATGTTATATTATCAGGATAGGCTATATGTACCCTATCAAAACAGCATTAAAAACTTGATTTTGGATGAATTTCATAAAAGTCACTATGCAGGACACCCAGGATATCAGAAAATTATTACAGCACTCAAAAAGGAGGATTATTGGCCAGGCATGAAGAAGGTTGTGGTTGAATACCTGGCACGTTGTCTGGAGTGTCAAAAAATTAAGGCAAAGCACCAACACCCTGCGGGACTACTACAACCATTACCCATCTCGAAATGGAAGTGGGAAAACATCTCCATGGACTTCATAACAGGTCTGCCCAAGACAAAGAAAAATAATGATTCCATCATGGTGGTGGTGGACAAATTAAGTAAATCAGCACATTTTATACCTGTGTAATATACTTTTAGAGCAGTGCAGATTGCCCACATCTTTATGCAGAACATTTTTAGGTTACATGGGTTACCTAAAACAATAAGCTCATACCGTGATGTAAAATTTACCTCGATTTTTTGGAAAACATTGTTTGGAGAATTAGGAACTTAAATTAATTTCAGTACAGCCTATCACCCTCAGCCTGACGGACAAACAGAACGGGTGAACTAGGTGTTGGAAGACATGTTAAGGGCATATGTAATGCAGCAACCGACTCTTGAGTCCCAAACTTGCATCTTCCCTATATACCTTTTTAGCCTTATTTTCCAATTACTTGATCCACCAAGCTGTCAAATCATTGCATATTAGTATAAAAAGAGCTTATAAAATGGTTTCCTAACTATGTTTGTGGCTGCTGTTTGATTTAGATTTTTGTTCAATCAGCTGCGGAAACTTGTCACTTTCCGCAGCCAGCTCAAGTTTCTGCAGCCATTTTGTTAAAGACTATGTTACAGGTGTCCAATGGAAAATCCGGCCACATGGGCAAGCTGCAAATGACATGTACATGGAGCGTGTCCCCTTGGTTCAGCCGAATCACTCACAAACAGCCATGGTCAAAGACAGTCAAAGGAGTGGTCAAACTAAGAGTTTTGCGGTGGCACGGCTCTGTTTAGCCCACGTGAAGTTTTGCGTGGCAAGTTCCTCAATCTCCAGAGGTGTGCTAACACCTATGGATCAATCCGTGAACTAACTCGAGCAGCCACCACTCCATGGATTTATTTGTCATAATTACCATACCGCTAGATCTCAGGCCGTGGAGATTTACGTGTCTATTTGGCAGCGTAGAATCTAGGAATCAGTTATAGCATTTTCACTTATAAATCACGCGTTATCATACGCTTGATAGTTAGCTTTTCACATGTAATCTTGACTGTGTTTATGAGCCCACTGTGTCGTACTCTATTTCTATGTTTTTACTGCACTTTTATATATGAGAAGACAACATTCTTGAGTTCAATTTGTGACTGAGTATTGATTGGCCAAGGTTGCAGAGGGCCCCTGTACACCAAGGCTTTATATCTACTATATAGTTTCTTGCTTTTTTCATTATGTTACTGCTTTTATAATCAGTTGCTTGTGTATATATTTCCTGATATTTATACTAACTGCTATTCATCTTTTCTTTTATGCTTTCTCATGGTTGCTAGCTGATCAGTATTTTCTTTCAGGTTCTTGTAGGCAACCCGGGAAAATTACATAGTTTTAATGACTAATGACATGAGATCATCTTGTCCTTTCTGCTGATTCATTTACTGAGTTTTAATTTCAGCATTGTCATTTCCTTCAGTTTTGCTTTGCTTATTTACTTTTCTGCAACTTAGACATCATATTACTCATTTGTTTATGATTTTCTTCCTATAGCCAAGCGACTCAAATAGTGAGGAATCAGAATATTACTCGATGTAGTATGATTTAGTTTACTTTCTTGCAAGTTAGTGATTAAATTACTTATGTCATTTTCAGGAATTGAAATATGAATGAGTAGTTAAATCTTAGTTTCATTTTATGCAATTTCATTTCCTGCAATTTAGATATCATATTACTCAGCTTGTTTGTGATTACTTCCTATAGCCGAAGCGAGTCGAAAGGTGAAGGGTCAGAATGTGGGTTGAAGTAGTGTGATTTAGTTTGCTTTTCTTTCAGTCTTTGAGTTGCTTTGAGTTCAGTTTTTATTTTCTTTTTATACAGCAGTAAGGATACTGCGCTTCATTGTCACTAGTTCACTATTTTGGTACATTTTTTTTATTTTCTTTTGAGAGTTGATTTCATCACAGCCAGTTTGAAACCTTCTTTTTGAGAACTTTAAAGTTTGGAAAATCATTGTAGAAATCACCATTACCATCCATACTTGACCTTCAATTCTGCCATCTCACACTAGGGAATCCACAGAAGATAAACCCAAAAACAAACCAAAAATGACAAAGAACTAAGAAATCGGTTATCTTGCATATAGAGTGCACTTCATTTTAGCAGTTTACGACTCCCGGATTGACATTTTAAATAGCAATTTAGGACACACTAAATTGACCAAACATTTTGGCGCCGTTGCTGGGGAAGTGAAACTAGGTAGCCAATTTCTTAAAAAAAAAACAAGAAAATTTCAAGGAAGAAAAAATTGATAACTTCTCAAAGTATGCTCTCCTCTTGCACCTAGTGTGATCTGGAGGATCAGAAGAGAGAGAGTTATTGGTTTAATAATTTCTTGAGTATGCTCTCTTCTTGCACCTAGAGTGTCCTGGAAGATCAGAAACAGAATTATTAGCCCAACTTGAAGAAAAATAAAAAAAAATGACATGCATAGAGCAAGAGATTCTAGGGGAAGGTTTTTAGCTAGGGCCAAGAGTTCGATTTTTACAACTCCATCTACTTCAAGGAATAGACAAGAGACACCTCCATCATCTCCAACTCACACTCCTAGCCTTAGGATTCCTAGAATTCAAGAGGCAGTAGTTGAATTAGGAGACTCTCCCACACCATCCATCGAATCTGAATTAGGAAAAGACCCTTTCTTTACTTCTACAGGAAAACACATTGTAATTGAAGAAGTAGAATCACCTGAAGAAGAAGAGGGAGAAATTCCTCCTCGTTTGCCATTAGTAGAGGAACCAGAGGACTCTGAAGTCTCTGAGGAAACTATCATGACAGAGGAAGTAGTAAACGGATTTGGTAGAGGTAGAGGTAGAGAAGGAGGAGGAGGAAATAATGGAGGAGGTAGAGGTAACAATGGGGGAAATAGGGATGGAGATAACTCATTTGGATTTCCTATAGTTGATGAGGATTCTCGAGCAACAATGAAAAACATCTCATCATCTGTCGTCCCAAACTTTCATGGGTTAATAAATGAGGATCCTGAAACATTTCTATTTGAGTTTGAAGTCGTGTGTCGAACTTATGATTATCTGGAAGACTCTCAAAAAATCAAATTGTTTCCTTCAACATTGAAAGGAGCTGCTTTGAAATGGTTCATGGGATTAGTCACTCAATCCATTAGGACTTGGAATGATATGAAACAAACATTTTTGGATAGATACCTGGACTATTGTATGCCCACCAATCACAAGGATGAGGTATTCAAAATGGTGCAAAGAGAAGATGAAAACTTAGAGGATTTACTTGAAAGATTTCAATACAACCTGAAAAGAGCAAAAATGAATAACTTAGATGAGGAAACCTTGAAAGCCCTTCTATTAAAATCCATTAGAGATGAATGGATAGATATTTTGAACATGATGGGAAAAGGAGATATATCTCAACTTCCACTTCATGATATAGCAGAGCTATGTGTCCATCTCTCAAGGGGAAAATCCAAAACTGGAAAAGGGCCTAGAGATCCTTCTCTCATTAGAGTAAACAATCTGCAACTGGATCAGTAAGTAGGGCTGAGATTGGCAACATGCTTGATGAATTCAAAACTGATATCTTAGGGAGTCTTAGTGAGCAACTAGACACCCTTAAAATACAAAACAAGCAGAAAGCAGACGCTGAAGCTTTGGCCATCTTTTGCCCAAAATGTAGAAAGAAACATGCTCTAAGGGAATGTCCCTTGGATGAAAAATTTGTAGAAACATGTGTGATTTGTTCAGAAAACCATGAGACCAAGGATTGTCCTTCAATTCCTAGGCTCAAAGTTGTCTTTCAAGAAGATCCAAATTCAATTGAGTCTCTCTGTTTTGTTGCAAGGAGACCTTGGCAGGGGCAACAAAACCAAGGGTTTAACAACTCTATGAACTTTCAAACCCCACCAAATTGGAATCCTTGGAAAAAACCTTGGTCCCAACCTCAAAATCCTTTTCAATCATGAGTACAAGGTATGAAAAATCCTTATGGGATATTTTCTCAATTTTATCAATATCCTCCATCTTTTCAAAATCAATAAGCTCCACAACTTCCAAATCAAAATCCACAACTATCATTGCCATTTTCACAACAAAAACAACCTTCTCAACAGAATCCAAATTCTCAACTCTTGCTTCCATTCCAATAGAAGACAAATCAATTACCTTCCTAGCCATTGCCGAACCCCAACAATAAAACCATCAAAATGCTTACATGGTAGAAGGACAACAATTTCCTACCTATATGATTGTTCCTCTCACTGATGTACAACTCAGATCTGGTAGAGTTTTAGATAAGCCTTCTATAGATGCTCAAAAGCAAAGCATTTCTGAGGAAGATTCTCTTGAAGCCAATAAAGGTTCTGAAGCATCTCTTCAAAACCCAAACACTCAAAAAGAAAAAGAAAAAGAGTCAACCCCCACAACTCCTATAGTTGAAAAACCTGCATCTTCATCCACACCTCCTTTTCCTGAAAGATTACAAATTGACAAAGGGGTGGAAAAACAAATATTGTTGCCTGACTATTATTTTCTAGATAAATTAAAGAACGTCTATATTAAGATTCCCTTGTTACAAGCCATTATAGAGATTCCTGTTCTAGCAAAAACAATAAAGGAGTTGAGTCTTAAAAGACCAGGAAGGAAACCAAGAGATACAAGAAGAATCCACCTGGTAGGAAAAATTGCAAATATCATGATGGGAAAAATTACTATGCAGAAGTATATAGATCCCGGTAGTCCAATTGTCAAAACACATATCAATGGGGTATAAATTCCAAATAATTTGATTGATTTAGGGGCTGCTATCAACATTATGAGTAGACAGACTATGGAACAGCTGAAACTTCCTAATCTTATTTTTACACCTACTTTACTGCAACTTGCAGATCAATCAATTATAAAACTAGATGGTGTATTAGAAGACATTTCGGTCTCCTTAGACTCTTGGGAATATCCATTAGATTTCATGATTTTAACTCCCAATAATAATTTAGGAGGACACCCTCTCATCTTAGGAAGACCTTGGCTAGCCACAGCTGATGCTTTTATCAGTTGTAGGTCTAGGGATATGTATATTTATGATGGTAATTCGACAAAGAAATTCATTCTGTATCCTCCAGCAAAAGAAATCATAGAAATAGGAGATAATGAGTGGGTTGATGATGAGGATACTATACAACATATCTTTACCTTTTCTGAAATCAGTGAAGATAGTCAAATTCTGAACACATTAGAAAACTTTGAAACATCTTCAGAAAATGACCACACACAATTTCAGTTAGATACTGACATTGAGTATCTATAATCTAGAAAAATGTCTCTTTTCTCTATGGAAGAGTTTGGTAGTTCCGCCATTGAGATCTTTCCAGGTAAAACATTGAATATCAACAAAAACTTGGAAAAATCACAACAGGGAGAGCTAACCAAATTCTTGCAAAAACATTATACTACATTTGCATGGGAGTATACTGATATGAAAGGTATTGACCCTAAGACGTGCATTCATCACATCTATATCGAGGAAAACAGTAGACCAATCAGACAACCTCAGAGAAGGATGAATCCAAACCTTAGGAAGATAGTGAAAGAAGAGCTCCAAAAACTACTCAATGTAAACTTCATTTATCCAATTTCAGATAGCTAATGGGTTTCTCCTTTGGTTATAGTACTTAAAAAGAATGGTAAATGGAGGGTATGCATTGATTACAGGGAATTGAACAAAGCAACTTTGAAGGATCACTTTCCTTTACCCTTTATCGATCGGGTATTAGATACTTTAGCAGGCAAAAAGTATTTTTCATTTTTGGATGGTTTTAGTGGCTATAATTAGATTCAGGTAGCACCTGAAGATCAAGATAAGACCACATTTACTTGTCCATGGGGAACTTTTGCTTACCAAGTACTTCCTTTTGGATTATGTAATGCACCCGCAACATTTCAAAGGGCAGTACTAGGAATCTTTTCTGATCTAATGCATGATTGTGTAGAGGTTTATATGGATGATTTTACATTTTATGGTAATTAATTTGTAGAGGCATTAGAGAATTTGGAAAAAGTCCTTATAAGGTGTAAAGAAACAAACTTTTCATTGAGTCATGAAAAATGCTTTATGATGTTTACTGAAGGTATTGTTTTAGGACATCACATTTCGAGGGATGGTGTTGTTGGGAAAATTGTCTACTCAGAACGCCCCTATCCCACTAAGGTGTGACAGTGCCTTAGCAAAAAACAAGGAAAACTATTTTCGTATTCTTCTTTATGAATTGTAAATGAAGAGGAATAGGATGAACTAACCTGTGTCTTGCGCTAGTCCTTTGATCCAATCTCTCTCCTCTTTGACAACTTCCAGCTACCTGCTCCTTCACTTGCCCAGCTTCACCAAGTTCCTGCAAGATCACAGAAGAGGAAAACTACACAAAGACATGGATTTACATTCATAAATAGCTTAGGATCAGATTTAAGCTAAACATGCAAATATAACAAAACATCATTGATACACAAGCATGTAGGAGAAACTCAAATAGTTTTATTGATATAACAAGAAGGTCCAGGAGGAGTCACAACCGATGATTCCTGATCCAGCATCAACCCCCCAGCAAAGGAATCCCCTCTTCACCTCCAACAAAGCATAAATCACCCAATGCACTGATCTCTATCTCAAAACCAACAGCAATTCTCTGCAAAGTACAAAATTCCAGCCTCTGGATCTCTGGGATGAGGGATCCATATATAGATGTATGCAAAGAGGATGAGTCAGCTTAGGATTTGACTTGTGGCTTCTCTCTGTCAGTTCTTGCTTCCACTTGAAGACTGAGAGCCTCTTACTCATCCTTGGTCGAACTCAGTGAGGCAAGTGTCATTGAGGAAGATTCTGGAAGCTTCCATTGTCTGTCCACCTCGCGGAATGACACTGCCATTTGTCATTTCCCGCTTAGCGCACCCTGGTAGTGCATTTAGGTGCGTTGCAACGCACCTAGCTAGTGTATTGGGGTGCTATGCAACGCAGCTAGCTAGTGGAGCAGCTGAAATGATCCTGATTTGACTGTTTCTGAGCAGTTTCTGGTGGAGAACTTCTGGGAGAAGCTGTAATTGGTTGACCTTGTTCCTATAGGGGTAGGAAAAACACTTTTAGGGACTTAGGATCCCTTGGTTTATGGACATTTCATGCTTAGAGCTGTAAGGCACAAAAATGTCTATAACAGTTGCCCCCTAAAGTATGAGGTCGTTTATCGGGTGAAATGCTTTATTAGGAGGATATGAAGTTCTTTCAATGCTGGGAGGAGACCTGTAATAAGATACAATACAATACATTATCTTCAAACTGTTTTCATGATCTAGTTGAGGTGGGCATTCCCATGCTCAGCTTTATAAATTCATTTTTATGTACACAGGACAGACAATCGTCTGATGGTAGACTGATGATTTTGATGAAGTCATCATCCTTTTGGTAGGATGATTATCTGTGCTGCAATGTTGTACATGTCAATGTCTTTATTTTTCCTGAATATATATCGTAGCCCGGATGGATGAAACTAGATCCGGGGTCTTCAATCTCGTCCGATCTTCACTCGAAGTACAAGTCGATCCATGTGAAAAATGTTTTGAAGTCGAACATGGAAAGACATCGCTTGATTACCAGTCAATGATGTAAACTGTTAACAAGCGCGAGAGGAATCACCGATAAGGATGATGACCCTCAAGGTACTTCAGTACAATTCACGTGGTGTGAATAAAGCACTTGGCGTCGAACACCATGCAAAAATCTTTCGGTCGAAGGTCATTGATGTATACCTGTCGCCGGAAGTGAGAAACTTGCCATTGAGGCATGCAAGCTTCAAAGTACTGAATGGGGTGTTCCTAGATCAACTTCTTGGATAATGAGCTGATGTCGACAAGAAGCGATCCATCAAAGGAGGGCCTTGATGAATCCCACATCAATGACACGGAACGGAGTAAATGATTTTGATGGAAGTGAAAACGATCTGATGATATATGGTTCAGGATGGTGGTCATGAAGGAATGAAGTATAATGTATGGTAGTGGATGGGACACGGGTGACTTCTCTGGATGACTTCTCTTGAACATGTCGGCGACACTTATGTGATGGATTGGTAGCATTTACCCCAAATGTGGATGGTATGGCGTGACCATGGTGATGTGACCGGTGAATGAAACAACCCAACCCGACTCAGGCATGGAGTGGAAGTGTCATGTTCAAGAGCGACTTGCTACCAATAAAGATTCTTTGAGTTTCTTCCCAATTTTTCCCCAGTCATTGCTGACAAGTACCTCTTTATTTTTGTCAAGCTTGAGGAGGATAACATATGCTTGTTCTATAATCTGCCCTTCGGTCAAACCCATCGCTATGTTTTAACGAGCCTAGCGATAGTGAAATTCGTTCTCGTCTAAAGACAAGTTTGTCGCTATTAATCTTTTTAACGAGTTTAACGACAAAGATAACTCGGTCCTTTTCATTTTTAGAGAGTCTGAAAAGGTACGTAAAGGTAACTCCAAAATTCCTTTTTCGTCATCTAATCCCTTAAGTCCGAAAAAGTATAAAACAATACAAAAGGGATGAATTTTCGATAGTTTTAACGAGCCGAACAAAACAAGCGCTCGATCTTTTTGTGCAATAATCCCTCAGGTCAAAAAAGATTAAAATCTAGAGGAGGGATAGCACTTCTTGTCGCTTTAACGAGCTGGAAGGCCAAAACTCGGCAATCTTTTCATATTTTACGAGTCAGTTGAAAAGAGCTTAAAGAAGACTCGTCTTTTGACAAATGAGTGATAAAAAGGGTAGCAGCTGATTCCAGGTAAGGTTTGGAATTTTTGCCTAATCACGGTAGTGTCACAAGGATGGCTAGTGAAATCACTCTTCGCAGCTGTTCCTCAAAATGGGTAAACAATCAAATGGAGGTGAATGATCGGCCAATGAAAAGTGGAGGTGATGGTGCAAACATTACCAAGGCTTTAATGGCTGAAATGCTACATTCACGGTGGTTATTTACCGGGAAATAGTTCATTTTTTAACGAGCTTAAACGCGGGTGGAAACATTTGCTCGGTCCGGGTTTATTTTTTAACGAGCTTGAACCTCGCGGTAAACACTGCTCGATGCGGGTTTATTTTTTAACGAGCTTGAACCCTGCGGTAACACTGCTCGAGGCGGGTTTATTTTTTAACGAGCTTGAACCCTGCGGTAACACTGCTCATGATAAGTTTGCATGCCCCCAACATAATAACGCAAATCGAGGTGCATGCCCCCCAAGCTTCATTGCATTCAACTCGGTGGTTGGAATGAAGGTTTACCTTTGAGATTTGGAAAGGGGATTTGTTTCATTTTTTAATGAGGTTGACACAGTAAAAGAACTATCCTCATGACTCCTTGTTTCATTTTTTAACGAGGTTGACATGAGATAATAACCGTCCTCGGAGTCCAAATCCATTAGATATAGAAGGTTTCATATTCCACTGTGGCCACTTCCGCTAGATTACTCGGAGGCGGTAGGGCAAAAGTACCCATTAAGGCAGGGTCTTTTAGGAGACCTACTCCGATATTTTGGAGCGAATGATTGCTTCCATGGATCATTGGAATTCTTCCCGTAACTTGTGAACTATTGGGGAGAAATGTTTGTTGGTCGACGATTGTAATTCCTCCTTGGAAGGGAAATGCAATCTTCCTGAAGTAGGTCAACACAACTGTGGCCATGGCATATATCTAGGGTCTTCCTAGTAGGATGTTGTAATCAAGATTCCCATCTATGACTTCAACATCTATTTCCACTGTTTTCCCTCCTAGTTCAACTTTCAAGTTATTTAGGATACCATATGGGTTATATGTCCTTCTGTCAAATGCTTTTAACATCGTTGCAGATCGCGACAAGGTTGGAGATCCTAAAGTTTTCCAGCAACTCATCGACATAATACATGTAGATGCCCCCTCATCAATAATTGTTCGATGAACAGTTTTGTTGAGGGCTTTCACTTGAATAAGGAAAGCTAGTTGAGCTAGTAACTGAGGGTCATATCCTTTATGATTAAAGGCCACAAGATTGGAATCCATTGGGTCAATCCCACTTATTGCTGATAATAAAGCTTGCTCTTGGGAGAGGCAATTTTGTGGTACCTCAAGTGTCGACATAGCGGACGGCGATTGGGCCAGGTCCTCTATTATATTATAATTCTGTGCTATTTTTGCACGAGGATTAAATGTCGATTTGTGCACTACTCCCTTTGGCGACTTTATCATTTGTTCAGGAATGATGGGTGGCACAACTTTGGTCAAAGTTGTTGTCGAACTACTAGGTTGTTCATTAGCCTTTTTATTCGACACCTGTGGATTTCCGTAATCTTTATTCCTTGCCCAAGCATCATTTTGCTGCTTTGAGATAGACAACATAAGCACTTGGGATCGGGAAGCATTTTGATTAGCAACCAGTTTGGTTCCCAGGCTTGGAAACGGATTAGTCAATGCTGCTGAGGTTTTTAAACTCTTAAAGAGTTTCTTAACTTCAGCTTTATGTGGACAATCTCTCGTTAGATGATCCTCATCGCATATATGACACCCTGCAGGGGGTTTCCTTTGCCCAGAAGGGTTTGTAGAAGGCTTTTTAGGAGATGACTCATCCTGCTTCCTTTTTCTCCCTTTCTTTTTCTTCTTGCCCCCTGGTTGCTTCAGTTGTTTGCCCTTATCAATCGACACGGCATTTACTTCCGAGGCAAGAAGTTCCTCATTTTCATTTTGACTAGAAATCTTACAGGCCTTTTTAGATGTAGCCTTTGTCGATTTCGTGTCTGTCACGCCAATCACGCCATCGATGGCATGAGAGTCATTGTTTGATTTAGGAGGAGGAGGAACTGAGAATTCCGGTCTAGGGGCGTCAGGTATTTTATCGTAGAGCGTGCCAGACTGAGTGTAAATCAAGTCCAAATATTGCGCACGAGCGATAACTTGCTCTTCTGTGACGACTCCCCCTTTTGCCACATCTTCCGTGATGGAAGGCAGTAATGACTTAATAAACCATTCAGCTAAAAGCTGATCGGGAACATACGTTTTCACCATTCTACGACGACGTCGCCATTCATGTATATGATCAGATATGTGAGTGGCTGTCGTTTTTTTGAAGTTGGTAAGAAGTTCGGTTCCCGTTTCGTACCTTATCGGTAACTGAAAATGGGTTAAAAAGGTTGTGGCTAGGGTACTGAAGTTGTCAAATGAAGCTCTAGGCAATTCGATATACCATTTTGCTGCAGGACCATTTAACGTCCTCTGAAAAAGGCGAAGCCTAATCGAATCATCGTTTAAGGTGTTTGATGAACACCACAGATGAAAGGTCATCACATGATTCGACGGATTTTCACCCGGATTTCCATTAAATTTAGGAATATCTGATGGAAGTTTATGCAGAATCACTGGCCACCAAGTGGCATAAGCAATTGGATCATTCGTCAGCCGGTTTAGATCTGGTAATTCTAGAGTTGCTACAAAGGGCAACTGTTGATTCAGGTTAGGCGAAGCATACCCAGGATAAGATGGAATCGCCTGAGCAGTGGGTCTTTGCATACCAGCATAATGTATTTGATGCTGGCAACTTTGACAAGGTTGATGGGCATAACCATTATAGTATGGTTGTTGATAACCGCTTTGGAAATGCAGTTGCCCATTACTTACAAAGACTTGTTGCTCAGGTCCTTGATATGATTGCTGGAATTGCGGTTGTTGAGATTAAACCAGCCCTGGTTGTTGGACCATTTGCTGTTGTCAAATACTGGATGATTGACCAAGATGAGGAGTCATAGTACTTGTTTGAGCCTGAGTCACTCCAGATAAGGAGGCACTAACCTGAGGTTGTGATTGAGTTGTCGAGACAAGAGGTTGTTGTATTGCAACCTGAGAAACTTGGGGTTGACATACAACAGGTAGCGCTTGTACTTGCGACGCAATCACCATACCAGGTATAGTGGGAATATTCGACACAGGGTGGACTGGTTGCATTGAATATGCAACCTTTGGTTGCTGAGGCAGTATTGGTACCCAACCGCTGGATGTAATTCCAGTTTGACCTGAACTTTGTTGTAAACTCCCATATGGTTGTTCTTCGGGAGGGAACAATGAAAAGGAATACTACCCTCCATATGGTGGAAATCCATTACTTAAAGGGTATATTGGCCTTTGAATACACATTGGATCAATTTGTTGAGTTTCAACATAAGAAATACCAGATGATAATCTGGATGAAGAAATAGGAACTAACCATGTCGTCGAAGCAGTCCCTGATTGGACTCCGGCTTGTTGTTGATAACTTGCCGGGACAGATGACATACCATCGAACATCGTTGGAGTAGCAGCAGGAGGTTCTGCTGCTGCTGTGTCGGATGACACAGTCCTAGATGTCAACGGTTGTTCAGACATATCTAGTCTATCCAAGATATTTCCTAGCGATTCTACAAGAACTTGCGATGAAGGGAGACTAACTTCGAAGACCAACGAGGGAACAGTGATGTTATTCTGATTAAAATAAATTTTAGACGCTTTGACACAACTTGTTTTTCAGTTTTTAAGAGTCGAGAAAAAACAAAAGATGACTCTAGTCTCCTTCGATTTTTAATGAGCCTGAAGTGACAAGTGCTCAGATGGACCTTTTCCGTTAAGGAGTCTGAAAAGGAACGAAAGGGACTGCTCTAGAGATCTAGGTAGAGGGAGTACCAAATCAACCACAAAACTGTAGAATACATTTTACGGTACGGCAGTCAATCTTCCCGAATGCTGTGTTCGGTGCATTGCGATCAGTAGGGCGGCCGACATGGCTTCCTATGGATAAAAGGTTTTAAGCTTATAGGGGTCTCCCAATATATACTCGACGGTCCGTGGGAGCACAAGTCCGTACTGGCACTTATCGTCTCACAGTGGAGGAATCACCCAACCATCAGTGAGGACAACAGTTACCAGGTTTTACGACGTCAGAACACGTCTCTAGCCTAGACCTCTATGTTGTGCGTTAAGTTCCAAAGCGTTGTTAGATTCATTCAATTTATTTTAAGTTGATGTTTCTTATGAAGTTTGCCTTTTGGATTCACCACGAGATGTATATGTAATTCCTAAATGCAATCTAAAGATGATAAGCAAGCTTTTATCTCTTTTTAGCAATGAAAATCCTAGCTACAAGGGGAAAAGAAAGACACAATCTTTTCTCAAAGAGCAAAGAGCACACTATAAATGCACTTTTCCTAAATCACGCCAAACAAACTATCAATATGCAAATGCACATATGCATGTATTTGTTTTCACTTTCTTAATATTGATGCCTAAAAAGAAAGTTGATGTACAAATCTGAATTTGCTTTCAAGTGAAACACACAAACAAGCTTCTTTTCGAAATCAAAAAGGTAGAGAAGATTACGACACTCTATGATTTTGAAATAAACACTCGTTTCGACACTAGAAAGTGACAAATTCAAACCAAGGGTAAAATTAAAAGTATAATCAACTGTCAACAGCAAACAAACTTTCTCCTAAGATCAAAATCGACACTTACGACAGATCTAAATCCAAGGACGACAGTATGACTATTCTACTATTTCAATGGAAAACTGTAAATGATGTAACAAACACACAAAGAAAATCTATAGTCTTTTTGTACAAAGGAGGCAGAATTAAGGCAAAGAAAAGGAGTTTTCAGACAGGTACACACACTGATAACAGGCTGCAAAAATCAGAGACAAAACTGGACAAAATGAAGCAAAGAACCTCAGCTGCACAGGGCAAGGCTGATCAACGCACCTGTTGTACATAGAAACTGAATTGCAGTGCAGGTAGCCCTCTCGGGACCTGCGTTGAAATGCAGAACCTCTTCAGAGAGCCTGCGCTGGGGCAGAAACGAGACTTCTATCCAGGTTCTGGGTCACGGTTTGCAGTTTAATCTATGGTTTTTGGCCGAGTAAAAGCAATCAGTAAGGTACAATCAGAGGGATGATTTAAAGGAGGACTAAGAGCTATCACAAAGGGTAATCAGATCATTTGTGAATCAGCTGTTCAAATCATAAACAAATCCAGTGAGTGGATTGAAGTAGCAGGTGTCTACTTTGCATTTGATAATGGCAAATGCAGTTCGATTGCTACTTCTGTGTTTATGAAACAAACAACAAGAGAAACACAAACAAACTAACTAGACACGATCCCCAGTGGAGTCGCCATTTTGTTGTTGGGAAAAGTGTCTACTCAGAACGCCCCTATCCCACTAAGGTGTGACAGTGCCTTAGCAACAAACAAGGAAAACTATTTTCGTATTCTTCTTTATGAATTGTAAATGAAGAGGAATAGGATGAACTAACCTGTGTCTTGCGCTAGTCCTTTGATCCAATCTCTCTCCTCTTTGACAGCTTCCAGCTACCTGCTCCTTCACTTGCCCAGCTTCACCAAGTTCCTGCAAGATCACAGAAGAGGAAAACTACACAAAGACATGGATTTACATTCATAAATAGCTTAGGATCATATTTAAGCTAAACATGCAAATATAACAAAACATCATTGATACACAAGCATGTAGGAGAAACTCAAATAGTTTTATTGATATAACAAGAAGGTCCAGGAGGAGTTACAACCGATGATTCCTGATCCAGCATCAACCCCCCAGCAAAGGAATCCCCTCTTCACCTCCAACAAAGCATAAATCACCCAATGCGCTGATCTCTATCTCAAAACCAACAGCAATTCTCTGCAAAGTACAAAATTCCAGCCTCTGGACCTTTGGGATGAGGGATCCATATATAGATGTATGCAAAGAGGATGAGTCAGCTTATGATTTGACTTGTGGCTTCTCTCTGTCAGTTCTTGCTTCCACTTGGAGACTGAGAGCCTCTTACTCATCCTTGGTCGAACTCAGTGAGGCAAGTCTCCTTGAGGAAGATTCTGAAAGCTTCCATTGTCTGTCCACCTCGCGGAATGACACTGCCATTTGTCATTTCCCGCTCAGCGCACCCTAGTAGTGCATTTAGGTGCATTTCAACGCACCTAGCTAGTGTATTGGGGTGATATGCAACGCAGCTAGCTAGTGGAGCAGCTGAAATGATCTTGATTTGACTGTTTCTGAGCAGTTTCTGGTGGAGAACTTCTGGGAGAAGCTGTAATTGGTTGACCTTGTTCCTCTAGGGGTAGGAACAACACTTTTAGGGACTTAGGATCCCTTGGTTTATGGACATTTCATGCTTAGAGCTGTAAGGCACAAAAATGTCTATAACAGATGGGATTAAAGTTGATAGATCAAAAGTTGAAGTCATCTCCAAGTTGCCTATTCCAAATTGTCAAAAAGATGTTAGAAATTTTCTTGGATTTATTGGATACTATAGAAGATTTATCGAAAACTTCACCAAAATAGCATCTCCACTCTTCAAATTACTTACAAAAGACTGTGAATTCAAATGGGATCCTGATTTTCAATATGCATTTGAAACTTTGAAAACAAGAATATCTGAAGCACCCATTTTGAGAGGGAAAAATTAGAAACTTCCTTTCCATATTTCTACAGATGCTTCAGATACAGCTCTAGGAGCTGTGTTGGGTCAAAAGGATTTAGTTTCTTATGCCATTTACTACACCAGTAAAAATTTGACTCCCACCGAGTTGAACTATACTGTGACTGAAAAAAAGTTCTTAGTTGTTGTTCATGCAATCAATAAGTTTAGATATTATATAACAGGCTATGAAAATTTTGTCCATACTGATCATTCTGCAATTAGATATCTAATGAAAAAACCTATTACTAATGGCAGAGTTACAAGATGGCTCTTACTTTTACAAGAATTCGATATTACTGTGTTGGATAGACCAGGGAAACAAAATACAGTAGCTGATTTCTTGTCTAGGATCCAAAATACTAACGAAGATTCTCCTGTAGAGGATAAGTTTCCAGATAAATATTTATTTGCAGTAACTACTAAGACTCCTTGGTATGCAGATATTGCTAACTATTTGGTTACAGGGAAGCTACCTCCACATGTATTTCCTAGTGAAAAAAGAAGAATTATTCAGGAGAGTTCGAATTATTCATGGATTTCTAACGAATTGTTTAAAACAGGGCTAGATTTTGTGATCAGAAGATGTGTTCGGAAAGATGAAATGCCTGACATCCTCAAGGCATGTCATGATGAACCATGCGGTGGACACTTTGCTGAAAAAAAAGGACATCCTATAAAATCCTTTCTTTATGATATTATTGGCCTTCCCTCTTCAAAGATACAAAACAATATGTCAGAAGGTGTGACAGCTGCCAAAGAGTTGGGAGACTGACTCTTTCAAATGAAATGCCATTACAACCACAAGTACTCATTGAACCCTTTGAAAAATGGGCTTTAGATTTTATTGGACCCATTAATCCACCATCTAAACAGAGGAAGTATATATTGGTATGCACTGATTATGTCACTAAATGGGTAGAAGCCAAAGCATTGCCTTCTACCACTGAAAATTCAGTTGTTAATTTTATTTATGAGGATATTTTTACTCGTTTTGGTGTCCAAAGAGAAATTGTGACAGATCAGGGAAGTCAATTTACATCTAACTTGATGGAGAAACTAATGGAAGACTATAAAATCAAGCACAGAAAATCTACTCCTTACCATCCGCAAGCAAATGGCCAAGTGGAGTCTACAAACAAAGTTCTGGAGAGCATCATCACCAAAACTGTTCATATACATAGAAGAGATTGGGTAGAAAGGCTTCCTGAAGCCTTGTGGGCCTACAGAACTACATGGAGGAATACAACAAGACATTCTCCCTATGAACTTGTTTATGGGAAAGAAGTCCTGCTCCCCATTGAATTTCAAGTCAAGACTTTCAAGATGGCAGTTCAGTTGGGGATGAATCTATCAGAAGCCCAAAAGCACAGAATGGAGCAGCTGAATGAGCTAGATGAGATCAGACAAGAAGCAATTTTAAGAACTGATCTAGTTCAACATCAAAGAGCTAAGTGGCATGACAGATACATCAAAGAGAAAAAATTTCAAGAGGGAGATTGGGCACTACCATTTGATTCCAAGTTTAAAGACTTCAAAGGTAAATTTCAGACTCATTGGCTTGGGCCATATGAGATTGACAAAGTCTTTAGCAATGGAGCGGTAAGAATCAAGATCATTGATAAATTTCAAACTCCTCTCATTATGAATGGCCATCGATTGAAAATTTATCATAAGCCACTCTAAAAAGAGGAATTTGTCAAAATGTTTCAAGAGAATTCTGCAATAAGGCTGTTGAAGAAGAATCCTTATTCCCCACCAGCCTAGCCTTTGTTTCTTTCAGTTAAAAAAAAAAAAGGATTGTATAAGACTGAAAACCAATCACAGATTGGCGGTCTTATACAGAAAATGTAAAGTGAAAATCAGGGACACCTGACACTCTATATTTCCAAAAAAAAAAAAAAAATCTCTTCTCTCCTTCTTTTTCCATCTTCACTCCACCTCATTTTCCATTCCATTCCATCTCCATCTCATTTTCATTTCACTTCACTCCGCTTCATTTCACTCCATTTCATTCATTTCATTTCATTTCATCAATAAAAGTCCCTTGCAGGACCATTTTCACTCAGTTAGTTATTATCTAACTATCTTTGTTCAGCTAAGTGGGTGTTGTGTCAGTTTCCGCAACCATAAGCAGTTTCTGCAGCCACCACTCTGTTTTTCAAATCCACAGTCAAAATGTTAGTGCAATAATCATGAAAATGCAGGTGTGATTGAGCATATGCTATGAAGACTTGGAGCATCTTCAGACATCAAGGAAGAGCAGTTGGTTAAAAGCTAATGAGCAACAAAT
Source organism: Pinus tabuliformis (assembly GCA_031772625.1). NCBI lineage: Eukaryota > Viridiplantae > Streptophyta > Pinopsida > Pinales > Pinaceae > Pinus > Pinus tabuliformis. The sequence continues at coordinate 1,356,888,504 of CM062807.1, read as the reverse complement.
GACAAGGTTTCCAAAGGTATGAGCAAATTATTTTTTCAAATAGCAATTAAAGTCACGATTATGCATATTTATCAAACCATAAAAGCTCTACTATGTGCAATGATCGTCACGATAGCTCCATTACCCACTACCATTCCACAATATTATTCCGCACACCATGCATTCATTTCTTAACGGTCTCATGATTGATTTTCAGGTTTAAACTCATAGTCGACTGCACTTTCATTCACCACCTGTAATCATGAGATGTGACCTATCCCATTACGGCTCCTCTCCACCGCATTTTCCGCAGCCATCCATTAAAACATGTAACATTTCGTACGCAGCCGTTTAATTCAAAATCTCGACTTCACTCCATTCCCTTACCATTCTATTAAGACCATATTCTTCACATACGTCTGCACTTCATCTTGTGAACTCATTACGGCTGCTCATCCTCTGTTCTGCCTGTAATCCAAAGCACTCCCGTTACCTGCTATCTATCTACCGATTTCAGCCACTGTATTTTGCCATAAACCCTGCAACCGAGCCACCTTCCCTCTCCTAAACCCTCACATGCAATTGAGTTTTCAGTTGAAATTCAAAACAGAGGAAGGAATGGGACGATTACTAAGGGCAGGACCAGAAGGACCTAAATATTTAGAAGGTTACCCTCAAGCAAAATATTTGCTGAAGAAATCCAAATGGTTATGCTTCATCCAAAAATTTAAGGGCTATAATAAAGAGGTAACCAAAGCCTTTGCACGGTCTTTCGATGGCCAGATGGTGGAAATTGGAGATTTGAAGTTCACGGTGACTGAAACAACAGTAGCAGCTGCCACAAGCTTACCCCAGGAAGGTGAGTGATGGTTTAAAAACAAAAGTGTGGACGAACAGGCATGGAGAATTATGCTACGAAACCCAGGTATGGACACCACTGTGTTTACAAAAGGAATTCATGTTCATGCATTGAAAGAAGAATGGGCCAACCTACTGTTAGTTATCCAAAAATTTATCACTTGCGAAGGACGCTTTGGTTCAATGTACATGTACCATGCTAGATTGTTGATGAATTTCTTAGAGAGTCAAACTCTTAATTTGCCTTATTTCTTACTGCTGAGTTTGAAAAAGATGAGTATCACAGTACAAAAAAGCATAGGAAATATAGAACCTCATCTATATCATCATGGACTTGTAAATATTCTCATTGAGGACCAACTGAAGAAAAACAAAGATACCTGGGAACAATTCTTAATAAGAAACTACTTTCAAGAGCCATCTGAGGCATCTGAAAGTAGTACACCAAAGACACCAAGAAGGAGTAGGAGAAAAGAAAAGAGTGCCATAGTCCAAGACTCTCCTACTACCGAAACTTAAGAAGTTGGTCAAAAAGAAAAAGAGAACAGAACTAAGGACAAGAAACAGAGAAAAGTGAAAGGCAAAAGAAACATACAAGAAGTCTACCAATCACCTGAGCCATCTATAGAGGAAGATTATCAAACATTGTTAGAGAGATTAGTGCATCTTCAAGAATAGGCTACTATAGCAAAGAAAAGGGAAAAAGGGAAACAGAACATACAAGAAGGGAGTACTAGTCCACCATATTTAAGGAGAAGCACCAGGATTAGAGGAAAGGGGAGTAAAACACAAGTAAAACGGCCCCACTTCATTGACTTGGGTGGGGAAACACTCGAGAAACCTCCAGCTGGCCGTAGTCCACCTTGTCCTCAGCCAAGTATTGAAACTAGTCCTCCACATGTTGATGAAAGCCATTCTTGGCCAGAGCTAGAAAGCAACCCTCCTCCTCCACAAGACTTTGAACTCAGTCCAAGAAAGACACCTAAAATAGATCCCAGTCAACAGGAGGTATATGACTACCTTGAATCTTTAGAAAAAACGGCTGCAGGTCCGAGTACCACTCTGCCCCACATGACACCAGATGCACAAGTTCAATCCTTAAAGCAAGAGGTATTTGAATTAGAGGTTCTAAACAGGAACATCAAGCAGGAAAATGAAGCACTTAAGGAGCATAACAAAGTAGATAAAATTATTCATGATAATACTATGCTTCATTTGGGACTATGGGAAAAGAAGAACAAGAAACTAAAGAAAAAGTGCATAAAGTTGAGCAGAGAATTGATCAATCTCAAATTCAGATGTCTAATAAGGAAACCCAAGATGGTAGTAGCACCAAGGAAGAAGAAAAGAGGAATAGATGTCCTAGCAGAGGCTTCAGAACATATGGATTAAAGGGGAATGACTAAAATTTTGGTCGCATGAGGACATGCAACACCTTCACAATGGGGGTATGTTGAGTCCCAAACTTGCATCTTCCCTATGTACCTTTTCAGCCTTCTTTTCCATTTACTTGATCCACCAGGATGTCAAATCATTGCATATTATTCTAAAAAGAGCTTATAAAATGGTTTCCTAACTATGTTTGTGACTGCTATTTAATTTAGATTTTTGTTCAATCAGCTGCGGAAACTTGTCACTTTCCGTAGCCAGCTCAAGTTTCCGTGGCCATTTTGTTAAATACTATGTTACAGGTGTCCAATGGAGAATCCGGCCACATGGGCAAGCTGCAAATGACATGTACATGGAGCATGTCCTCTTGGTTCAACCGAATCACTCACAAACAGCCATGGTCAAAGACGGTCAAAGGAGTGGTCAAACCAAGAGTTTTGCGGTGGCACGGCTCTGTTTTGCCCACGTGAAGTTTTGCGTGGCAAGATCCTCAATCTCCGGAGGTGTGCTAACACATGTGGATCAATCCGTGAACCAAATCGAGCAGCCACCACTCCATGGATTTATTTGTCATGATTACCATACCGCTAGATCTCAGGCCGTGGAGATTTACGTGTCTGTTTGGCAGCGTAGAATCTAGGAATCAGTTATAGCATTTTCACTTATAAATAACGCGTTATCATATGCTTGATAGTTAGCTTTTCACATGTAATCTTGACTGTGTTTACAAGCCCACTGTTCCGTACTCTATTTCTATGTTTTTATTGCACTTTTATATATGAGAAGACAGCATTCTTGAGTTCAATTTGTAACTGAGTATTGATTGGCTGAGGTTGCAGAGGGCCCCTGTACACCAAGGCTCTATATCTACTGTATAGTTTCTCGCTTTCTTTCATTATGTTACTGCTTTTATAACCAGTTGCTTATGTATATATTTCCTGATATTTATACTAACTATTGTTCACCTTTTCTTTTATGCTTTCTCATGGTTGCTAGCTGATCAGTATTTTCTTTCAGGTTCTTGTAGGCAGCCCAGGAAAATTACATAGTTTTAATGACTAATGACATGAGATCATCTTGTCCTTTCTGTTGATTCATTTACTGAGTTTTAATTTCAGCATTGTCATTTCCTTCAGTTTTGCTTTGCTTATTTACTTTTCTGCAACTTAGATATCATATTACTAATTTGTTATGATTTCCTTCCTATAGCCAAGCGACTAAAATAGTGAGGAATCAGAATATTACTCGATGTAGTGTGATTTAGTTTAATTTCCTACAAGTTAGTGATTAAATTACTTATGTCATTTTCAGGAATTGAAATATGAATGAGTAGTTAAATCTTAGTTTCATTTTATGAAATTTCATTTCCTACAATTTAGATATCATATTACTCAGCTTGTTTATGATTACTTCCTATAGCCGGAATGAATCAAAAGGTGAAGGGTCAGAATGTGGGTTGAAGTAGTGTGATTTAGTTTGCTTTTCTTTCAGTCTTTGAGCTGCTTTGAGTTCAGTTTTTATTTTATTTTTATACAGCAGTAAGGATACTGGGCTTCATTGTCACTAGTTCACTATTTTGGTACATTTTTTATTTTCTTTTGAGAGTTGATTTCATCACAGCCAGTTTGAAACCTTCTTTTTGAGAAATTTAAAGTTTGGAAAATCATTGTAGAAATCACCATTACCATCCATACTTGACCTTCAATTTTTCCATCTCACACTAGGGAATCCACAGAAGATAAACCCAAAAACAAACCAAAAATGACAAAGAACTAAGAAATCGGTTATCTTGCATATACAGTGCACTTCACTTCAGTAGTTTACGACTCCCGGATTGACATTTCAAATAGCAATTTAGGACACACTAAATTGACCAAACACTGACCAAGAGGGAATATTATCTGCACTTGGTCGAGTTCGCATATAATAATGGCTATCATACATCATTGCAAATGAGCCCATTTGAAGTCTTGTATGGGCGAAAGTGTCGCACGCCCTCAAGCTGGAGTGGACGAGAAGACAGATTAATGTTGGGACCCGACATGCTCAAGGAAATGGAGGAAATTGTTAAGAAGGTATGGTCTAATTTAAAAGCAACTCAGAATAGGTAAAAGAACTTTGCTAACCGGAAAAGGAGGTTTAAAGAGTACCAAGTCGATGATCATGTGTATGTGAGAATTCATGCTAAAAGGATCACATTACAATGGAGTGGGTGCACTAAGTTGGCAACTCGGTTTTGTGGACCATTCCAGGTCTTAGCAAGAATTGGGCCGGTGGCGTACCAGCTCACTTTGCCAAGGCACCTACGAGTCCACAATGTCTTTCATGTCCCAGTGTTAAAAAAATATGTTTATGATCCTAAACATGTAATCCGATGGTAGAATATATAGGTGAGAATTATCTTCGGTAGTTCAGTCCAAATGTTTTCTTTTAAAAGAAACTAACTTAGGATGTTGCATGTTGCAGGTCGAACCGTAAGGACAAATCTTGGTCAAATCACTGAACATCCTCGACCGGAGAGAAGTAATGTTGTGGAAGCAGGCTATTACCCAAGTTAAAGTGTAGTGGAAGCACTTTGGGCCTGAGGAGGCCATTTGGGAAGATGTTGAACTTATGAAAAAGGCTTACCCAGAACTGTTCATAACTGAAAGACATCGGGACGATGTCTAATTTCAGGAGGGGGAGATGTGATACCCCCAGAATATTGTAAATACTTTATTTACCATAGAAAAAAAATTAACAAACTGAAGGATGATGGTTATTTGAATTAAATAATATTTTCAATTATTGGCAACGGAAAATGTTTTAAGCATTAAAAAAAAGAAAACTGGCAACTTCCAAGGAGGGAAGTTGGAAAAGACAGTTGCTGGAAATGCAACCCTAACTACCTCCCATAAGTGTGAGACTCCAAGAAAAAGGAGTGAGGGGAGGAAAAACCGTGCTGAAAGGTCAGACGGTAGGAAGAAAATTCTAAGTCTGGTGATGACCAGATAGCATGCACTTGGTGTGCAACGAACTTGCAAAGGTTAGTGACCTTGCAAGTAAGCTCGGGAGGAGATATAGTCGAGAAGGATGTATCTCATGGTTGGGCAGATAGAAGACAGATGATAGTGAAAGAGAACCTTCATAAAGGTGCACTACTTTTCCAGAAGGAGTCAGGTAAGTGGTCTATCCTGGAAAATTGTAGTTGTTGAATAAAATGAGCAGTACTTATTGTGCTCGTAAATAGTTAAGAGTTGTAGTTCTTTTGTTTGTTTATCTGGAAATTGTGGTAGAAAAAAAATTAAAAAATAATAAATAAAATGAATAGGTACCTATGGGGCTAGCAAAACAGTCCAGAACTGTAATTCTGTCTATAGTTGAACTGTAGCGTTAGATTTATTACTGTTACAAATAGAGTCTGAGGAACGAGGCTTAAATATTAAGCAGAATTTTGGAGCTTTAACCTTTTTCTGAAGATACTCAAATGATTCAATTGTGTGGGAAAAGAATCAAATTTAGTGATGGCCCTACTGTGCGTGCTATATGTGTAACTAGCCTTTACAACAAACTTTAATACATTAGGGTTAATACAGTTCATCCAACTCCTTAAATATCAGAATGCAAGGGTTTAGTTATAGATGACTCAGTGAGGGTAAGACCATATCGACCGAAACCAAATATGGTAGCCCGTGCAGTATGGAAAGGAAGAACGACTGTATGATTTGGGAATATCCTATTAAGTTATTCACAGAGGGGAACTGGAACGCATGTAAGAGTTAATATTTATTTATAGGACCATGTAAGCATGCCACTACTGCTAAGGACTATTCAAAGTAGACCAGAAAGTCATCGACTCAGTTTCCATAGCAACTGTCACACGGAATAAGTCGATCTTGCGGACAAGATAGACCTTCCTAGAATCTAAAGAAGACCTAATGACAAGAAAACCAACCAGACACTATCCTTCTCTAAATATGCTTTAATAAACAATGGCAAACAAGTGTTTTTAGGGCCTACCATAGGTACAACGCAATTTTGTGGATGCCCTCACTCCTTCGATCCAAATGAGCTCCTTTGTCGCGAATCTGCAAACACAAACAAGGCAAACAAATTAAATAGCACCTGAAAAGCCAATATCATCAAACATATTTAACATGAAAGTCAAGGAGTCCATGAAACAAATAACATGAGATACTTGTTGAGAAAAATGAGTTTCATTGTATTAATTCAAAAGAAGAACTTTACAACCTTTGCCTTGACGTTGTACAAGCTCCTCCCAGGGTCCAGCAAGAAGTCTCCTCTACTTTGACAAGTTTCACTCACTCCCCAATGAAGCCAAAAAGGTATGTGATCTCTCCTCTTGAGCTGAACTAGGAAGTCTTGATTTCACCAGCATTTACCCTCAAAAATGTTCAGCTTCTAACCTCCTCAACAACGAGCCCAATGCCTGTATTTATAGTGCAATGGAGGGAGGTTACTAGGTCCTCCTTCAAAGGGATAAAGCCCTCCTTCAAAGGGATAGATCCTCTCATCAAGGGATTAGCTCCTTCTCTTTTGGGATGCATGAACCACCTTAGAGCGAACAATCCACGTCAAAATTCCTTCTAGAATCCTCTAGAATTAACCCAAAGTGAGTTTTTTAAGATAAAACTTGCGCTTTTTGACTTTCACAGGGGTCCGCACCCACACCGTTAGGGACAGAGCGGGAAAGTCCGCAGTTTTTGTACACAGAAGGTGCGGGACCGCAGGTGACAGTGAGAGAAAGTGCGAACCAGAGTTTCATTGATTTTCAAAGTCTTTCTCCCATTTTCAAAGCTTGACTTGAAGAGCTGAGGTCTGAGACTTGCCTAGGAGGACAATACAAGTGATGATAGACCTATACTGACTGCAAATAATCATGGTGTCGATATTTTTGTGTAACAAATTGCTCCCTAAAGTGTGAAGTCTGTAGTATATGAGGATTTCATTGATCATTTAGGAAGAGTGAAGTACTTTATCATTTCGAGGATCATCTTGTGGACAACCCGGTTGGAACCTGTAAAAACATTCAATGCAAGATATATATATGAGATCATATCATCGCTGAGGTAGGCATTCCCATACTCAGATCAAAAACTGACTAGAAAACTAACTACTGTTTTGATACAGGAATGATCTTGTAAAACATCACAAGTATAGACTCATGTGGACACAGTATGGACGCAGCCATCTATTTATGAATAGTCCATTATATAATGAATACAAAAGTCTTTGCAGCCTGGATTGTGGAAACTAGATCCACGGTCTTCATTTCTACTTCCCAAAACAGTACGATTCTATCCATGCGAATGAATGTGTTGATGTCAAACATGGTAGAAACCACTTGATTACCAGTCAATGATGTAAATTGTTAACAAGTGTGAGAGAAACCACCAGTGATGTCAATGGCTCTCAAAGTACCCAGTACAATCCATGAGATGTGAATAAATGTGTTGATGTCGAACATGTCATGGAATCCTTTGAGCGAAGGTCAATGATGCAACCAGTCGTCAAAGGCGAGAAACCTGCCATTGAGGCATGCAGATCTCAAGGTACTGATGATTTCTAGATCATCTTTCTAGATAATGAGCTGAAGTCAATAGAAAGTGATCCGTCGTAGGCAAGCCCACAACACGAAATCATAGATCAAGTCGAAGAAATTTAGTTGCAAGGACTGACTCAGGGATGGTCAAGATGGATGACATATATTTTGCAGATGAATGGCTTATTGGCAGTGACCTCTTGAACACATAACGACACGACAGATGGTTTGGTGACAATTGACCCAAAGTTAATACCCAGAAACCGGCTGAAGACTTTCAATGTGGTTTGATCAACTGTTAGGCAAAGGATTTCCCAACCCAGGTGAATGAAAGTGTCGTGTTCAAGAGTGGTTACAAAGTATGACAAACAGGCTCATTTTTCTCTCTTTTCCCCCACCATTTCTGGCAAGTACCTCTTTATTTTTGACAAGCTTGAGGACGATAACATTTGCTTGATTATAAGCTCATCCTTCGGATGAGTCCAACTTAGTTTAAATTTGAACCCTAAGAAGGAGTGGTTCGTTCCTGTTTGTAATTGAACAGGTCCTTTACTGTGAAATTTTAACGAGTCTATTATAGGAGAAACTCGGCATTTTTAAATTTTAGAGAGTCTGGAAAAACTTAAGAAAACTCCAGGGTTGACCTTTTTCGTAAATTTGTGTCTCCCAAGCCCGAAAAAGTATAAAATAATACTTGAGAGAACCGCTTGATCTTTTACGACCAAGGAGTACTTTTCGTCATTAGTGCCTTTGATCCAAAAAAGTAAAAAAGCGATCAACGACACGTCGTTTTATAACCAATATCGAATTTGAAATGAAAAAAATCCGACAATCTTTTCATGTTTTTACAGTCAGAAAAGAGCTGTAAGCGGACCGTCTTTTAATTCTGTTTTAATGAGTTTAAAAGAAAAAATCGGTGATCTTTTCATGTTTTAGGAGTCAGAAAAGAGCTTAAAGGTGACTCTAAATGTTTTTCGTCGAAAATGATAGATTTTGCCTGAATAATTCGTTATTCTGCACAAAAACACAAACATTACTTTGAAATGGATAAAAATGTCGCAAAAATACCTTTCCAAAGTGAAACATAAACAAATTTGCAATTTATTTACTCAAAAAACTTATAAAAAGGGCCTTTGTTAATTCATTTTTACCGTTTGAGTTTTGGGTGAGAAAATAGTGCTTTTGCTCAGAAAACTTCCGTGAAGATTGCGGAAAATCCAACCGTCAGAATTGAACGTCATCTTCTCCAGGTAATCCACATCATCCTACTCTTCATTTTTAACTGTTTCAATTTTTGTTTTAGTCATTTATTTCATTTTTGGGAGGGTTTTTAGGCATAAAACCCGCGCGCGGGGGCCCGCAGGTTTACCACTGCTGGCCTGCGGACCCCGACTTTTTTTGCATTGGGAAAAAGCTTGGGGTCCGCACCTTCCATGTAGACAAGGTGTGGTCCCATGCACTGTGTCTAACCCGGAGGGTGCGGTCCCCGTAGCAAGGGTTTTTAACCCAAAAATTCTCAAAAATGGACCAATCAAAATAATTTCTAGCAATTTAACTTATCCTTATGCTTGATGCAGAGAGTACATCATGCTAGATTGGTGCGAACGAGAGCATGAGGACGTGGATGCTACCGCATGGAATCATCAGCCTTCACTTGATGCTTTGAGGGCGTGCGGCTTGTACAAATTTTGGGCCATTCCTGGCATGAGGGCTCAGGGGGATTTCTTACAGTGGTTGGTTGACAGATGGAGCATACAGGACCAGTGCTTCTTCATTGGTGGCCACCAGCTCGAAATCGAGCCGGCGGACATATATTTCTTGACTGGTTTTCCTAAGAGAGGCGAAGACTTGACTCTGTTTGGGGCTAGGCCAGGTGGCCAGTCTGTCGATAGCCTCAGGCTAGAGTACTGCAACAGCCAGGCTAGAGACAAAGGGATAGACATAAAGACCATATCCCGTCCTGAACTCATGGTGATTGCATTCACTGTCACCAGACTTTGCGGAGCTGCCGCATTACATATTGCCACCGGATCCCAGATGCGTATGGCAGTTGATTGCTTCCGAGGCACCATCTTCAACTGGTGCGATGCCGTGTTGGCCAATCTGAAAGGCCAACTGACCAGGGCCAAAAACAGACAACTAAATACCTTTGGTTATGGGGCTTTGGTTGTGAGTTTTGGCCTGGAGAGGGTTCCTATACTGATCCTGCAGCACCTTACTGTTGGAGCTAGGCTTCCTCGAGAGCCCAAACTGATGCGATGGGTCACAGTTATGACCCGTCACCCGGACGAGAGGACAGAGGTTGCTCGATTGAAACCTAAGTATTTCCAATGGCTGGAAAGCCAGGTCTTTTCTATTCAGGACTTCCCTTACACTGGGATAGATTTTCGTGGTGACCCAGATATGGTTCTTCCACCAGTAGAGCAGTGGGATGATTCAGGTAAAACCATTTTCAACATTTTTCCTATTTTAATTTTTTTTTATTATTTTTCCATTGTCTCAAAACTGATAGTAAAAGTTTGAAATACAGATGTGGGTCCATAGCGACTAGCCACTCTCCGGCCTTACTAGAGGAAACAACCAGTTGCACCCGTGCCAGCCCCACAGGACGAATCAGCAGAGGTTTTGGCCGAGTTGGAGGGTCATCTCGAGCGCTTGACAGGAGATATTCCGGAGACCACTATAGATGACATTCCTCGTCGACTTCAACGCTATGTGATTAGGGTCCCGGGACCTTTTAGGAGGTTCCTTTGCAAGGTGACCCGTGCAGTGGTTTCTTATAGAGATCATCACCAGCGATAGGATTATTGCCTATTGTGGGCACATATGACATTTTTGTTTTTTGTACTTATCATTTTTGCCGATCATAAGGTGTTTTTCAACCTGTTATCACTTAGAACTAAAAATTTGATGCATATAATTGTCTGTCCTAGTCCGATGACAAAGGTCTGTGTTAAGTTGATTTCATTTTATTTTTCCTCACTTAGGATTTGGAGTTTTAAAAGTTTTTTAACTCAAACCATACTCGACTCCCATTGGTTCTCCTCCACCTATCATTATTCCATAGTCATATCTTGTCTTATCCGAGTCACCGTGTCTTTTAGTGATTTCGCAGCGTAATCCCATTTGCCAGTTTCGCAGCGCAATTATGGTTAAGCAATTTCGCAGCGCGTCATGATTAGACCGTTTCGCAGCGCATCATTAGAATTTAAAACTAACAGCGCTGCGAAATCATGGATTCGTGCATTCCGCAGCGAATCTTTCCCGAACTGTCAAGTCCATTAGGTGAGTCACCAGTTGTGTCCACTCATGTCAGTTTATGTACCTCTCGTATCACGTTTGAATGCTCATTTGCCACTACCCCACCACTAGATCTGTTGATATGCACAGAAATATCATTCCCAAGGGATTTTACCGTGCAAAGACCTTAATGATAGTCGTAAGTACTGCATGAGTGATGAATCTGCTTAATTATGTATTGAAGCGTTTTAAATGAAAGAATTTGAATTTCAAGCGAGGCTGAATTTCAAGCGAGGCTTCAAGCGAGGCTGATTTCAAGCGAGGCTGAATTTAAGAGGAGTTGAATCACCATTTCAACCAGAGCTGTTAGACTTTGTGTGTGAAGATCTCGAAGAAAAATGGAGAAAAAGGAGCACAGATCCGGTAAAAGCCAGAGGACTGAACCTGAGGGCTTGGACATAACACTGAGGGATGAAGGTGTGAAGAAAGCGTTCAAAGATGCCGGGTGCTGGAATTTTTGTAAAAAGCTACAAGGAGGACATGCGCAGGTAACTAAAGAATTTGCGCTAAACTTCACTGGTTTAAATTCAAAAGTAGCCATGTTAGAAGTACAGGTTTCTCCAGAAGCAATATCTGCTGTGACAGAGATCCCAAGAGGACGAGAAGAATGGTTTAAAAATTTTAAGTTTGACATGAATCCTTGTAAGGAGTTTTTAAAGGAGGCATATGTAAATGAAGATTTAACAAAAGCAGTGCCCAGGAATTATGTCAAGGAACATTATGCTCTTCTTCTCACCTGCATATAGAAATATTTAACTTGTGAAGGAAGGTACAATAAGGTTTATTCTTACCATTTCAAACTGCTTTTGCATTTCACGGGGAAAGTCTCCATAGACATTTCTTTTTACTTGTTTCGCAGTTTGAGTAAGATGTGTGATAAGGTGCAGCTGAGGAAAGAGGACTGTGAAACCTCTTTGTTTCATCATGGTTTGATCAAGTTGCTAGTTTTAGATGGCCTCCAAAAGATAGGCAGAGACTGGAATTCGTTTATTTTCATGGCTGGATTCCAAAGCAAGACTGGCCTTACTCCACAACCAGCCAGAGAATTCACAATAGCTGAGCTCCAAAAAGAGGCAAGAGCTAAAAAACAAACCAAGTCACAGCTAAGAAAACCAGTGAAGCCACTAATAATTCAAGATCAACCTCAGCAATCAACAAAGGAAAAAACTCATGATAAGAAGACTATAGCTGAAACAAGCATATCTGAAGCAGTCTCAAGGGTAAGGACAAGAAGCCAGATTAATAAGGAAAAAGGTAAAGCCATAGCAGTTGAAGAGAGCCCAGTGTCTAAGGCGAATTTGAATGATTTATTACAGGCCATTGAATTCGAGCAGTCTGAACCAGTCCATATTGATTTGACATAGTCACCACAAGAAGGTACCAAGAAGTCTAAGGCCTCAAAAAGGCTTAAATTCGATGAGCCAGGTGAAGAATTTATTTTTAAACCCAGAAGACCTATTACAAGGAAGCAAGTAAAGGAAGCGATGCCAAGAACAGAGGAAACCGAGAAAGTTAGGCAAAAAGATATAAGCAGAACAGTCATCATATCTCAAGGAGATAATATAGCAGCCATAAAGAGTCAATTAGAAGCGGCTAAATATGAGATTGCTAAATTGAAGAAAGCTGCTAGAAAACGTGCAGTCATGCATGCAAATTATCGAAAAGCTCTGTGGAAAGGGAGTGAAACCCTAGAAAACCAGTTGAATTCAGTAGTTGATGGCCATGCACAATTTCACACATGGACAGTACCAGCAATTAGAGAGGCCAGGTACATTAGAAGGATAAATATGCAACTAAGAGCTGGGAATAAAGCTATGAAGAAGAAAATTGAAGACTTGAAGGCACAGCTAGGCCAGTTACCTGCTAAATAAATTTTCTTTTCAAGAAAGGTTTTACTCCAGATTTTGTCAAATTTGCTTAGTATTATTGTTCTGAAGAAATGTACATCCCTGTTATACATATGAAAAGTTGAAGGGAATTTTTGGCAATCAAATGTTTGGGTGATAAAGATCAAAGGCAAGCTGTTTCAAATAATTCAGCAGTTTTGTAGCGCGCTACGAAACTGCTGTAGGTAATGATTTTAACACAGACAGGCAGTTTTGTATTATGAGCGGGAATTTTGAAAGGGAAACGCCAAAAGGGTATGCAAGACATCAGCTGGAACAACAATAGTCAATCAGATCAAGACAAGTGGATGCTTTAAAAAGGTGGAATATTTCGACCCAATTTTAAATTTATGTTGTAAAGTCCCTTTATCACCGTTCAAGAGGTATCAAACGATTTTCATACAAGGAACTTTTTCCTACACACATTTCCATCGATGCAGCTTACAACACATCAAGAACGTGGCAGTGTTCCATATTTTGGGTTATTAAAGGCTAGAAAACATGCTTCTATACATTCGAGCATTTTGACGAAAACTGGAGCCGAGAAGCAAGGGAAATCTCCTAATACTTCTGAGCAGTTAAAAGATTTAGCATTCAAGGTCAATATGGAGTATTAAACATCCAGCTCAACCAAATCGAAAGAGGACCAGGTGTCAAAGAACAAGGAGAAGTCATTATGCATGGAAAATGGAGTTGGAGTCATAGTTAATTTAGAACTCTTTAAAAACTCAAGTAAGCACTTTATTGTATTTATTAGTTAGTTAAATAGCTGATAGGTGTCATTAGAGGTAGTTATCGAATTCCCCTCATGCTGGAGGAGGAAGCTCGAATTAGTTAGAATAAGGATTCTATATATAGCTGAAACAGCAATGTAATGAGGGTTGGAAATTTTATAACAGAGTATTGTTTTGGCTTATGTAAAGACAAAGTTTCAGTAATATAATTTGGCTGCTTTTCTTCTCAGGATTCATGAAGGATTTCCATGTTCAGAATGTGTGATTTTATTCCTTCCTTAATGTCTTTTACAGTTGCATAGATGTGTAATCACTCAGAATTCACTGATTGTGCTCTGATTTCCTGTATGCATTTATGAACTGTGGTTTTATATGAGTTGTGTTCTGAACATCCAAATGCCAAATGCCCTGACTTCTATGTAAAGGCAGTATCATTGTTTACTGAGGTGTTATTGACTCCATAGGCCCAATGGAAACTTGTTTAATGTATTTCCAACATTCATTTTTATCACTGTTATTTCACAAGAGTTAGCCATTTTATTCTTAATCAAAATCAATAACCCTATGAGAGAGCCCTCTCAGGCTAAGGAGGCTAAGCCTTAGTCAAAAGATTGGTTTGAAATAGTTACTTGAAGTCTTCCTGGTTTGCAGCCTTCCAGGGTCTGATTTTGAGATAACACAACCTATGATCGAAGACGATGTATTTTTTGACACACTCCTATATATATATATATATATATATATATATATATATATATATCACTATTACCGGCTTATCTTGTAAATCATGTTATGGAATGGTTTTAAATTTACATGTATGATTATTGCAAATGTCTATTTAACATTCGAGAAGCAATTGCATCTGCTAATGTATTTAAATATCTTGGAATATGCTGATATTCAATATAATCAAATTCACGTTCCAAGAGATGCACTCTCAAAAATAATCTTAATAACACTATATTTCTAATGGCATACACTCTATTAAGCTGTAATACAACGAGTTCAGAATCTAACCTCACTATCAAACTCCAAATCCCAAATGAAATAGATTCAGATAATAACTCAATCACTGCACTATACTCGGCAATGTTGTTCGTTGTTTGACCGAGGCTTACCCCATGCATAGATACTAACTCGTCAGAGGGCGAATAGATAACCCAAGCTGCGGAAGAAATGTTTCATGTATTATGACAAGCACCATCAGCGAAACCAATGTATGTTTGGATAGGCATCGACATCTTCAATATCAAGAGTAAAACCAAGATAAGCAGGAATAATGACGAAAAACACTCTCTAATCTAAGCACATTGTTTAAACTAAAACACACCAGCTAGAAAGAAAAACTATCCTAACTAAAAATCTCCATACCCATTCTTTAAGCATAATACCTCTTCAAGTAAAGACCATTTGTGGGTTTACCCAAAGAGTCCCCGTCAAAGTCTACCAATTCATAGGCCCCTTTGGCTAGCTTTTGCTTGACAACATAGGGACCATGCCACATAGGAACGAATTTTCCAGCGCCAAATTTATCATTAGCTTGATCGTAAACTAAGACTATATCTCCTTCCGAAAAATTTTGAGGGGTCACATTTCGATCATACTGAGCTTTCATGTGTTTTGCGTGAGTCTCGACCGCCAATGCAGCATCACGTCGATTCTCATCTAATTGAGGCAAGTATAACAAACGCTTTTCCTCTTCGGAAGTGGCTGGAAGTAACTCGATGGCCATTTGCAGTGACGGGATTTCGCATTCAATGGGTAACACAGCTTCCAAACCATAGACTAGTTGGAAAGGAGTGAACCTAGCTGATGTTTTTGCTGAAGTTCGATACGCCCAAAGCGCTGAAAATAGCATGTTATGCCAATTCGACTGATGAATCCCAATGATTCGTCGGATCATGATAACTAAAACTTTGTTGATGGATTCAACCAGACCATTCGCTTGTGGATAATAAGGGGTTGAACTATCGTGACGTAAACCAAGCTGGCCTGTAAGTTTGGTCATCATAACATTTCGAAAATGACGCCCATGATCAGTGATTATCGCTTGCGGGACACCAAACCTAGCAATTATACGATTGAACACGAAAATTGCAGCTGTTTTGCTGTCTGCCTCAAATGTAGGCATCGCCTCGGCCCACTTGGTAAAATAATCTACCGCAAGGATGATATACGATGCCCCGACCGAGTGAGGGTTACATGTAATAAAATCGATACCCCATTTGGCAAAAGGACCAATGGCAATTATAGGGTGGAGAGGAGCAGGTGGAGCGCGCATCTTTCGATCAAAAATTTGGCAGTTGTGGCATTTTCGGACCGCCGTAATATAGTCTTTAAATAAAGACGGCCAGAAGTAGCCAGCGCGCAATATCTTTTGGGCTGTGGCATACCCAGACATATGACCGCCACACGCTCCAGAGTGACAGTAATTTAGAACCCTTTCAGCTTCCTCGTGAGTTAAGCAACGTCGAAACACAGAGTCCGCCCCACGGCGATAAAGAGTATCTCCAATAATCCTGAATTGTTGGGACTGGAATTGAATTTTTCGACGTTTGGACCTTGAAATTTCTGGCCGAAAGGATTGGGTCTGGAGATAAACAATGATATCCCCATACCACGGATCTAAAGTGCTGATTAGAAACAAGGATTCGTCCGCAATGGGCTCCTCCGCCACAGTTTCCGTGTCAGCACACGGGAAGTCACACATTAACTCCGCAAAAACTAAAGATTTCTTAGACTTGTATTTTTCGAATTCCAAGTTGAACTCCTGCAAGATAACAATCCATTTAGAGTACTTGCCCCCTAGCAATTGCTTGGTCAAAATGTAGATCATAGGGTTGCAATCCGAAATTACTGTAGTTTTACGTAATAAAATGTAGTGACGAAAACGTTGGACAGCTTGAACAGCTGCCAATGCCAATTTCTCCACATGTGAGTATTTTAGCTCAGTTGGATTTAAAGTTCGACTAAGGTAATATATCACATGTTCAGCTCTGAATTCATCTTCCTGAACTAAGACCATTCCAATGGTGGAATGAGAGGTGGCGAGATACAAGAAGTAATCCTAGTTGTAGTTGGGAGGATGCAACAATGGTGCATGGGTCGACGCGTGTTTGAGTGCATCAAAAGATTTCTGAGCTATCTCATCCCAATAGAATGGAGTATTTTGCTTCAACAACTGGGTAAAACCCTTTGTAACCTCGGTGTAGTTAGGAATGAATCGTCGTAAAAAGTTTGCTTTCCCTTGCAAACTTTGGAGTTGGCGAAGACTCGAAGGAGGAGGCAATTTGATGATAGCTTCAACCTTCGAGGGATCAACGCGAATGCCGGCTTTCGAAACTACAAACCCCAGCAATCGACCCGTTTCTATACAGAAGACACATTTGTGTGGATTCAACTGAATCCGATAATGCGTACACCTCATAAAGATTGCTCGTAAATGGATGAGGTGATCAGCTCAATGTAATGAATGAGCAGGCAAGTCATCAAGATACGGTTGCTCAATGTGCTTGATGTCATGAAACACATAAGACATGGCCCTTTGAAAAGTTGCTCTGGCATTCTTGAGCCCAAAAGATAACTTGCAATAAGCAAATGTCCCCCATGGACAAATGAAAGTCATTTTTGGTTGATCGACAGGTAGAATATTGATTTGATTGTATCCGGAAAAACCATCCATGAAGGAGAATATTTCGCTGCCAGCACAATCATCAATAATTTGATCGATATAGGGAGTTGGGTAATTGTCCTTTGGACAGGCTCGATTAATGTCCCTATAATCGATACATATTCTTATTGTTCCCTGCTTTTTGTTAATCAGAACAATATTTGATACCCAATCCGTTAACGGGATCGGATAAATGAAACCTGCTTTCAATAATTTTTCAACTTCCGCTTTAATTGCAGCAGCTTTTCATGGGTGAATCTGATGCAAACGTTGCCAGATGGGTTTAGCGTCCGGGTAAGTCTTGATCTCATGAACAACAATCGCGGGATCAATTCCTGGAATTTCCTCATAGGACCAGGCAAACACGTCGCGGAATTCTTGAAATAGGGCCTTATATAGCTGAATTTCGTCATCTGTACACGAGGCACCTATATGAATGTTCTCAACAATTTCGGGCTTAACCGAAATGTCAATAAGAATAGTTCGAGAGATGTTTCCCAAATTTAACTCTAAATTGGGATGTTTCATTGGATTATGAGGTTCCTTGACATATTCAGTTGTAAAAATTGATGAGAAATCATTCTCAAAACGATCATCCTCGGGTAAAAACGAAGATCTGTGTTGGAGATCTTCCCATGGTAAATCATCTACACATAGGATTTCACGAATTTGCTCATCAGAGTGAACAAGTTCAGAAAACGTGATTAAATCCGAGGTTGATGTGAAAAGTGATTCCTCGCGGACCACATTCATGAAGTCATTTTCGGTTGAAGATGGTGGTGGGCTCCAGTATTGTAGCAATAATGCTACAACTCCTGGAGCTTCCTATCTCTAATTTTATCAACCCGGTAGTTCGTACAAACTTGGAAGCGACGGTGCTGTATGCACAAGTACTAGCTCTTGTCGCAGCTGTCACTTGGTCAGCTGGCACAAGTCCGCTAGGGCTCAAGCCAACTTCTATATGCTCACAGAAGAAGCTTTATGAATGATGGACGAAAGCTAACTCAAAGAATACTAGTCTATTTGCAGAAAGGAACTGAAAGTCAACAAAGCATGAAAATCCTAGTAAACCCTAATTTGACTAGCTAGACCCTAACTATGCAAAACTGTGAATGAAACCACTACCAATAATGCCATTACTTGCGGTGAACTGAAATACATGCATCTAAGCTACTTGCATCTGAAAAGACATGTTTTTGTATGTTTTCATTAAGTGGTTGGATTTATTGTGATGATGCTTTTGATTAGGGTTTGGTTGTGCAGGAGCAGTTTGAATGGAAGGAAAGCATGGGCAAGGTCAGGATGGCTAGGGGAGGTCCCAGAGGGTCTCTAGCATCAGTCCAAAGAAGTCTACCACATTCGGATGCTCAGCAACCGAGTTTGCAGGCTTCTACAGGAAGTCTGCAGGGGATCCTATAGGAAACTCAGGGATTTCTACAGGAAGTCTGTGCAATTCTACAGGATGTTTGACCGTGGAAGTTTTGGGAGATGGTGAAGTGTTGGAGTGGTGTGGGAGGATAGGTGAGATGGAGATGGAGCTGGTGATGGCTCAGGAGCAGAGAAATCAGATGGAGGAAGAGTGCATGCAGTGGGTTGATGGCTTGGAAGGATGGGATCAACGAAAGGTTAAGTAAATGAAGCTACGTGGCAATAGATGAGTTGGAGGATCAATGAGCTGGACAGAGGCCGAGTAGGTGGATTGAGGAGAGATCAAGAAGAAGAAGAAGGAAGTGGAATGATATGGAGCAGCGTAAATGAAACAAATGACTTATGTATTGCATCAACAACGAGAATTCATTAACCTATGATAACTGTGCCATTAAACCTATGAACAGCAATGGAAAACCAAGAAATGAAACTCGTGCATGGAAGTGAAATGTAGAAGTATGGTTCAATATCAAACGTGCATGGATGGATCTTCAACGAAAATGTCTATGTTGCAGCTTGCATGGAAGTGAGAAGAACTGCGTTTCTTTTTGGTGGTTGGTTATGGACTGCACCCCAATCCCTAACAGAGATGGCAGTGAGCCTTAACAACCTTTTTCTGGAGCTCCAATAAGTTATAACTATCCTCCTATCGAATCTAAGTAACTGAAAGCAAATTCACCATAAACTAATCCTATTCATCCTCATGAAAAAGACTAAATTAACAGACTGTAAATTTGAATTGCATGTTAAAGTAAAAACTCAAAGTGCTGGAACGAAATGCAAACAACATTACAACACCAAGGAGATCTATTGCTCTCAGGTTGGGCCCTAACCTGAGAGCTATAGCTCCCTTAGAAACTCAGAATGAGATCAAAATCTGCCTGCCTTTATTCATAAACGAAAATCTAATGTCATGCCAAAACTGGCTTACAAAAGGAACAAACATCGAGCTGTAGCTCGTACTTCTAAATTACAAGAGCAATACAACAGTTCAAAAAGCCCCTATCCAAGGCTACGGCCTCAGTATTTATGCAAAATGATCATCCAACAGGTGTCCTTGATTTGTGGAGCTCGGCTGTCCAACTGAGGGTTAAACTGTTGATCCTGTAGAACAGTTATAACTGTTGTTCCTGTAGAACAGTCATAACTGTTGTTCCTGTAGAACAGTTGGCTGCCTCTAAGCTCGGTGGGGAGATGGATTGGAGCTCGGAGCTATGGTGGGAATCACGAGGAAGGTCCTCAAGACCATGGACATCCTCTCCTAAAAACCAGCAGTGCCACCTCATTGTCTCCTTGTCTCCTTTTTCGTGGTCTTTGCTCCCTTTTAATGCCAAAACCTGAAATCACCATGTATTAGTCACGTAGATAGAATGCCTACCCTTCTTCCTACAAACAACACGAATAAACCAAGAAATGAATGCATAAGAAATAAAAAATGAATGGTTTGAGCAGAGCAAGTAGGCCAAATGAGCCCAAATTGTACCAAAAATTGGGGCTCATCATCACCCCCTAGCTAAACTATTTGCTCATCCTTGATCAACTTAGTCCAAATCTTCATCCTTCATTGCTTTCACTGCTTCCCTTGCATCCCAAGGCTCTGTGGTAGTGTCTTCTCTGTGGATATGAAACCCTGCTTTCCTGTTCACCTCTTCCCATTGTTGACTGTCATCCTCCTCGGTATTGCCTTCAGTCAATCCCAGCAATAGCAGTGGGCTGAGGTTAAGGCCAATCCAGCTGGCCTGGAGGCTTTGCATGGATTTCTTGTAAATTTCAACCCTTGCCAAAGCTTCCCTCATCCGAATGGGGGTATGGTATTCTCTGATTTTCAAGCTGTGTGCCAGGGTATTCCATCTGCGTGCACAATCTTGGGCAGCACTTTCTCCCAACAACCTTTCCATGTCTTCAAAGTGGGCTATGGCTTGGGCCTGTTGGTCCATAAATCTCAAGGAAGCTGTGGGATCCGTAGCCAACTGTTGGTGGGCTGAGATGAGTGCCACCGGATCCTCTAGTTCTGGTCGAATGAACAGTGGCTCGCTCACTTCTCGGTTCATGACCGATTTTGCTTCAGCTGCTCTCTGATCCTCATGGTTTAACCATGAGGTGAACGCCATCAATTGCATATCACCCAAGGCAATATTGGGATCCCAGGAGACTTCATTAGGCAAAGCCAAATTGTGGAGGTAAAACTCTGCTAATTTGGCTTTGTCCTCAGACGAACTAGTACTGTACAATTCAGAAAATTGTTGTGGGTTTTGGATATGTGAAATACCTCTTTGTGCCAAGGTGTTTATTTGGAACTGCAGCCATTGATCTTTTAAGAACAATCCATAGGATTTTGCAGGTGTTCTGCACTGAATTGCCTCCATGGCCCAACTGGCCATGCAGGCCAATTGTGCTTCCTTTTGTTGCAGCTGTTCTCTTAGGGCTTGCACTTCAATTTTTGTTTGCTGTTATGTTTCCTGTAGAAGTGTCATTGGCCCTTCAAGGCTGGTGGTCAGCTCCTTTTTGCTTTGTTGTTCATTTGTGATGTCCTTGGAGGATGTTCCTGCCCCTGCCTTCAGTTCCTGTAGCTGCAATCTCAGTTTCTGATTTTCTTCCTGTAGAAGCACACGTTGGCAATTAGCCACATGTTTAGCCATGGTGAATTCACTCCTGACCTCCTTGAGTTGCTCTTGTAAAGGGCCTATGTCCGCCACACCCTTTGATTTGGCGATCTGCATCCATG
Organism: Pinus tabuliformis; assembly: GCA_031772625.1. Classification (NCBI taxonomy): domain Eukaryota; kingdom Viridiplantae; phylum Streptophyta; class Pinopsida; order Pinales; family Pinaceae; genus Pinus; species Pinus tabuliformis. Next base: position 1,356,866,993 of record CM062807.1, on the reverse strand, counting down.
TGTGGGAACGGACTCTTTCTTTCTCTAGTTCAAAAAATAGAGGCACAGTAAATTTCTGCGGTATGATTTTGCCCGCCTTTAAAAAGGGGTAGTATGAATTCAGATTAGGTGAAGGGCTAGGTTCTGGTATATGTTCTCTTTCTATTTCTTCAGGCGGTTCTACCTCACCCTCCCTTGGTGGTGATGAGAGTCCTTCTCCTTCCTTCTTTTCCGTTTCCTATAGCTGGGCCAGAGTATCCTGTAGAACATTTTCAGCTTCCTGTAGCCGCGTTTGTTCAGTCAACAGGTCTAACCTTTCTTGCCACGTATTTTTCTTTGGACTCCCCTTCTCGTAGGTGACTGTGATCCTGGAGGGTGACTTTTCCTTGGGAGAAGCAGGTGTATCTTCGATGACGATCGGGCTGCTGGATTGAGGCTGTGGTTTGCCCGTCTTTATCCTAACACTTCTTCGAGCTTTAAAGTATAGAGGGGTCTCCCTCTTCCTCTTTTCTTTTGGCTTAGGTGGCGTGCTGAGGCCAGCTAATACAGCTGCTGCCTCCCGTGCCAGAATGTCCACCTTCTTCTCTTTGGGTTTCGCCTTTTCGGGGCTTCCTGTAGAAGCCTGTTTCTGCAATTTCGGGCTTCCTGTAGAAGCCTTTGTCTCTGTTTTTGGGCTTCCTGTAGAAGCCTGCTTCTCAATAATCTTCGGGCTTCCTGTAGAAGCCTTTGTTTTTGTTTTTGGGCTTCCTGTAGAAGCCTTTTTCTCAATGATTTTCGGGCTTCCTGTAGAAGCCTTTTTCTCAATGATTTTCGGGCTTCCTGTAGAAGCCTTTGTTTTTGGTTTCGGGCTTCCTGTAGAAGCCTGTTTCTGCTTTCCTGTAGACACAGGTGTCTCCACCTCCGCTTGCTTGCCTGCCTGAGTTTTGCTTTTTGCTTTGGTTGCAGGTGCTGTTGAGGTACTTGGGCTGACGTGGACCACCTCAGCTTTGTCCATTCTTCTCTTCATCCTCTTTTCTCTTGCTGACAAGATAGGTGTGCCACCTTTTTCTTTGTCCTCCTTCTCCTGATGCTTCTTCCTTTGTTCTCTCCTCTGTACTGTGGTCGGGGTCTTCTGGCCTTCTTCTCTCTGTCCCTCGGCCACTGCTTCTTGTTCCTCACTGCTGGAGGAACTCGTTTCTTCGATCAACATTTTAATGCCCCCATCTTTTGTCAAATTCCGGAAGGATTCCCATGAGAGGGGGACCTTATATGAGTGTAGTGCATCCTCCACAAGAAGCTTGATCAACCCATGGTGGGCTATCTGATCTGGTATGCCCTCTTTCAGCTTTGTGGCACACTCCATTAGAGACTGCAGTAGGTAATAAGGGATGCTTAGTTTTTGTTCTACAGGAAGATCAATTCGGTGCCTCAATTCAGTGAGCAGCCGAAAGTGATATGCATACACGATGTTGAAACGGCCTTCACAAGTGATATATTTCATGATTTGCAAACTGACTTCATTCCATGGTGGCAACAGGCTCGTTCTTCGCACCCCATTTTTGTCCTCCGAGAATTCTTCCTCAGGTGGAAAGAATTCTTTCTTTGCCTGTTGGCTCAGCTTTCTTTCTTCCTTATCCCACGGCAAACCCATAGGAAGTTCTGTGATCCGGCTGATATGTTGCGGGGTGAGCTTGAGGCTCAGACCTCTGAAGTTCACTGTGGCCAGTGTCTGGGATTTAGGCTTCAGAGCCTGCAAGAACTCTTCGGCCACTTCATCATCGTAACCCTGCAGCTTATCACAAAAAGGCATCCATTGTGCTCTGGTGAAGAGCTCTACCACTGCCGGGTTTTCCCTTAGTTTGGTTGCATCAGTGGGTTCCCGTCTTATAAACCCACCCGGCATGATGAACACGGTTGTTTTAATTAAAGGTGGCAAATGCAAAAGAGATTTGGTCTATTAAGACAAAGCATGCACATAATCCACAAAATTCAACACAGTCTACTTCACATCCTGCAGAATGACAGCATAGGCACAGCAAATAACAATTTCACCGATATCTTTATGACCAGACTGTGGACGATGGTCTTGCCACTCTTACTAACCAGTTGCATGAAGAGTTCAGGGTTACCTCGTTAATTGGCCACCTTTTTTCGTGAGGCACCCGCTTCCCTGTAGAAGACTGCGTTCCTGTAGAGACTGCGTTCCTGTAGAAACTGTGTTCCTGTAGACTGCGTTCCTGTAGAAACTGTGTTCCTGTAGGAGCAGTGCGCAATTCTCGGGGAGGACTGTAGTTGGCCCACGCTCAAGGTGTGCTTCACCGACGTTCTGGTAGCCAATAGCTCGGCGTATCAAAGTGCAGAGGAGATCAGAATAGCCACCCGAGTTTGAAGTGGTGGTTGATAAATGCATGCACATGATCTAGCCGATTAGATTTTGAATCGGCGCAATCCGTGGCGCGGGGGATGAGCTATCCCCGCCGAACCGTTGGGCGACGTCATCCATCATTCGCCTGCGTATTCACTTGCTGCCGCATCCATTCCCACAGATTTGCCGCCGCCTTTTCCTGTTAAACTCTTGCTTCCGACGGGAGTGTTCTCACGTGCGTGCCGCACATTCTCTTTGTCGTGGCCGCCACCCAAACATCCAATTACACTTTAACTAGCCGACGTGGCCAGTCGACTGGCCATACGGCCGCTCAACCATTCAATTTTACGCTATGCAAACAATTTCAAAGTAAAATTCATGCGATTTGATGGAAGGAAGGGTTGAGACACTTACCTGCGTGGCTGCACACGATTTTTCCAGTTCTTGGACGATGGTGAGTGGATCTACCTGTTGCATGCGACTTACACAGACCTGGAGGCTCGTGGTTACAGGCTGACAATGATGGAGTGGATGTTTTGCTTGCATGTGCAAGCGTTTCATTTCAGATGGCGGTGCTGTGAATGGTATCCACTCGAGCAATTTGAACTGTTACAGGATTCCCATGAGGCATCTTGTAACAGTCCTTTCTCCTTGGGTGCATGCTGCACGACGAAGGATCTGGCCTTTCAATCACGTTCCCGGAGCTTCTGATGCCTGTGGTATGAGATCTCAGCATTTGTTTAACTTCGAAAATGGCTTTTCCCGCGAGAACTCATCGATCTTCTTTGTTGGTGCAGGGAACTTGGTTGCATGTCGACAAGGATGGTGGAGCAAGGTGACAGCAATGTGCAAGGGTGCCAGCAGAGGCTTGCATGCATCCAAACCAATCCATAGTCGCTAAATCTCCTTTTAAGATGAATTATGGGCCGTCCCAAACTTCTACAGGAAGTTTCCTGTAGAACACAGAGCTTCCTGTAGAAAGTTCGGCCTTCCTGTAGAAAGTCTGTACTTTCCTGTAGAAAATCCGCGCCTTCCTGTAGAAAGACTACATCTTCCTGTAGAAAGACTGCATCTTCCTGTAGAAAGACTGCATCTTCCTGTAGAGGACTCAAACCATGATAAAATTGTACATACCTTGAAAAAACATGGGTACCCTTGGAGGAGATGCTGGTGAGGTCTCTTGACAGCAACATAAGGACCCTTGGCGCCATCAAAGAGGTTTTCACCCTTGCCATCTGCCCTGAGCGCCTCAGAGAGGTTTTCACTCAAGGATCTTTTTCAAACCTTTTCTCTTCTTTTTTTTTGAAAGACAATAGGGGCGCCTCAATGAGGTTTTCACCCCTACCACCTGCCTTGGGCGCCTCAGAGAGGTTTTCACCCAAGGATCTGTATTATTTTGTCTTTTTTTTTTCTTTTTTTTTTTTTCTTTTTTTTTTTTTATATATCCTTCAGGGTATGCCAAAAGCAGAGGCAGAACCCTTCTCTATGACCAATACAGATTTCTCCATAGTTTTGATGAACTCTTGTCTTGAGAGAGGTCTCCTGTAGATCTTCAATCGATGCCCATTGACAAGCATGGGAATGGCTTCCTCATCAATGGTTCGAATGAGGACATATCCATTGTCATGGCATTTCTCCACTGCATATGGTCCTAGCCATCTGGTTCTCAGCTTCCCCTTGAAATCTTTGTATCTGGAGTCATACAACAAAGCCCAATCTCCCAGCTGAAATTGCTTGTCATGAAGGTGTTGGTCATGCCACACCTTTCTCTGAAGTTGAACCACTTCTGAGTGAAGGAGGGCTTGCATTCGGTGCTCATCCAGGCCATTCAGCTGCAGTAGCCTTTCTTGTTGTGCATGGCTGAGATCTAGGTCCAGCTGAGCTGCCATCCTCAAAGTGTTGTATTCAAACTCAATGGACAGCAAAGCTTTCTTCCCATAGACCAGCTCATATGGTGTGAAGCCGGTGGTGGTCTTCCAAGTGGTGTTGTAAGCCCATGTGGCTTCAACCAGGCGATCTGCCCAGTCCTTTCTGTTGCTGCTCACCACCTTAGTCAAGATCCCTTCTAAGGCTCTATTGGTGACTTCCACCTGCCCATTTGCTTGAGGGTGATAAGGGGTGGAAGTCCTGTGCTTGATCTTGTGATGAGCTAGTAGATCTTCAACCAGGTTGGAGGTGAACTGGCTCCCTTGATCGGTGACCAGCTCTCTTGGATAGCCAAACTTATAGAAGATGTTTTCTCTTAGGAACTCGGCCACCTTTTCTTCTGTTGCTGCTTTGATTGCTTTGGTCTCTGCCCACTTTGTCAAATAGTCAGTACACACAATGATGTAAGTCCTTTGCCTCGAAGAGGGGTTGATTGGGCCCACAAAGTCCATGCCCCACTTCTCAAATGGCTCAAGAGTCACTTGAGGTTGGAGAGGCATCTCATCCCTTTGGGTCGGTTTCCCCATTCTTTGGCATTGGTCACACTGACTGACATATCTTCTGACATCTTGATGAAGTGTGGGCCAATAGTAGCCTGCCTGCAGGATTTTGAAGGCAGTTCTCTTTGCTACAAAATGTCCTCCACAAGGCCCATCATGACAAGTGAGGAGGATATCAAAGACTTCCTCCTCCCTCACACAACGCCTTAAGATCTGATCGGGGCCAAGCTTGAACAGATTGCCCCCGATCCAAGTAAATGAGGCACTTTTTCTGATGATTCTGCTCTTCTCTCTGGAAGATAGGTGTGGAGGGAACTGTGCTGAAACAAGATAGTTTGCTATATCAGCAAACCATGGAGAGAGTACTGAAATAGAAAACAAATGTTCAACGGGCATCTGGTCATCCACTGTTCCATCCTCATCTGCAGACAAATCCAATCTAGATAAAAAGTCAGCAACAACATTTTCTCTACCTAGTTTGTCAACAATGGTCAAATCAAACTACTGCAATAAAAGTAACCATCTAATAATACGAGCATTCACATCTGGTTTATTCATTAAATATCTAATAGCAGCATGGTCAGTATGTACAAAGGTCTGGTAACCAGTAATATAATGTCGGAACTTGTTCAGTGCATGGACCACAGCCAAGAATTCTTTCTCGGTTACAGTGTAATTCAGCTCAGCTTTGGACAAGTTTTTGCTAACAAAGTAAATGGCATATGGATGTTTTTGCTCAACTTGTCCTAAAGCTCCACCTATGGCTTTGTTCGAGGCATCAGTGTGGATGTGGAAAGGTAGGGCCCAGTTTGGACCTCTCAGGATTGGGGCTGACACCAACTTGTCCTTCAATTCATTTAAAGCCCTATGACAATCGTTAGTCCAATTAAACTCCACATCTTTTTCCAACAGGCCGAACAATGGCGAGGCTAGCTTGCTGAAATCTTTAATGAATCTCCGGTAGTATCCTGCTAATCCCAAGAAACTCCAGACATCCCTTACCTTTTGAGGAGGTGGAACCCTCTTGATGAGAGAAATTTTGTTAGGATCCACCTGCAACCCATGGCAAGAAATGGTATGGCCTAGCACGGTCCCTTCAGTCATTAGGAATTCACATTTTTCAGGACTCAGGGATAAGTTCATCTCGGTGCATTTGGTTAGGACTTTTCCCAGGTTGGACAATGCTTCCTGGAAGTTGGCCCCATAAGGAGTAAAGTCATCCATATAGATTTCTACTGCATCATGGACCAGCTCCGAGAAGATGCTCAAGACAACTCTCTGAAAGGTAGCAGGAGCATTGCATAGCCCAAAGGGAAGGACTCGATAGGCAAAGGTACCCCAAGGACAAGTGAAGGTGGTCTTATCTTGGTCTTCCGGGCTGATTTGGATTTGGTTGTACCCGCTAAACCCATCCAGGAAAGAGAAGAACTTCTTTCCTGCCAGTCCATCCAACACTTGATCTATGAAAGGTAGAGGGAAATGGTCCTTCTTGGTAGCTTTGTTCAGTTCTCGGTAGTCCACACAGATTCTCCATTTCCCATTTTTCTTGGGAACCAACACTAGAGGGGACACCCATTCACTATCTGAGATGGGGTAGATGAATCCGGCATCCAACAGTTTTTGCAATTCTTCCTTGACAATGTCCTTAAGGGCTGGATTCATTCTCCTCTGAGGTTGCCTAACCGGTTTACAATCCTCTTTGATATATATATGATGGGTACAGACCGAAGGATGGACTCCTTTCATTTCCTTATAGCTCCAAGCAAAAGCATCTAGGTGGTTGGCCAACAAGCTACACAGCTCCTTTTCCTGGGAAGGAGATAGGGAGGAGCTGATCTTTAATTTTTTCTCAGGGCCGAACTCCACACTCTTGACTCTGGGAGTGACAGGGTTGTGTTGTGGCCAGCAACAACCCCCCCTAATTCAACCTAATATCAGTCATGATGATAGATAGAATAGGGGACCCTTAGTTAATTTTCAAAAAACAAAAAACTTCTTTTTGAAATTACAAGCATAAAACATAGAAAAAGGTCCTTGGACGAGTTAAGCCTAAACCTATGTTCATAAAAGCAAATCTCTAAGAGTGCATCACGAAAAAGATAAAAAACGCCAATATGCGCATCGCCTCAGCGTTGATGAACAACATCGCATCGCAATGCACTAGCCTCCATAAAGAAAAACTTGTAAAAACCCGCCGATCCGCGATCGTGCGATCGCGCGATCGCACATCGCAGAAACTATGGCGAAGTATTTTGGCAAGCATTGAATTGTTGCGATATGCGATATAACGATCTGCGATGTTGCGATCACTGTCGTTTGCGATTGCGCGATATGTGAGGATGCGCTGGCAAATCATAAAAGCACCTCAATACGACGCTTTCGGGCACGCCACCCAAAGAAAATCCACTTACCATTACCTGACTTGGAAATTATGCGCATTCAATGTTAGTAATGAATTAGTTGTCAGTTATTAAGTGGCATGAAGACGCGTGCCTTAATGCGGATTTTACTTCACGTAAGGTGGCGTATCTAATCTATCTCTTGCATTTAACACCTTCCCATCACCTTTCTAATCGATCTTTCCATTTCGCTCTTAACTTGCAGGAGAAAAGCTCGAGGGCAAAACCGAATAGAAACGCTAAGCGAGATGGGGAAGAAGAGCAAAGCTCAGAGCTCAGAGGCAAGGGAAAAGACCAGAGAGATGGCGCCCCTCTACATAGATACTGCATGCAATAAGGATGCAGGCATTTCCACCTGGGAAGGCATGTATAGGATATTAGAGGAAGAAAATCCGAGAATAATCAAAGTAACTCCTGCTGTCCCGGATGCATTACGTTCTTCAGAAGCATCCCTGGAAGACCTAGCGTGTTCTTTCCTACACAAAATTGCAGCAAGGCCAAAGATCCTGCCATACACAGACATGATCAAATGGATACTAGATGATGCAGAGTTGCACCAGAGACAGTTCAAAACCCAGGGACATGGGATTGTAGCAGCGTTTGCAGCTCAAGACCTAAGGCTCATGTATCATTTACCTGAGCCGCAAGCGACCTACAATGCAGAATTCGTTACGAAGTTCGTAGCAGAAAATCCCGACTTATCCGATACCACTAAGGAGTGGTCAAAAAGAGATGAACCATTGAAGAGAGATAAGAATGGTATGTATAGCACTGGTTCTCTTACTTCTCCATATTGTTTTGCTGCAGCTATGCTCTGTAGAATATTCGGCAAGCCAGATATCAATAAATTTTCAGCCGAGTGGCTACCCCTGATCGATGCTGCAACTAACTCTGAGATAGTGGATTGGGCCAAAATCCTTTCTGACACTTTGTTTACAGCGGTCCTCCACTACCGTTCCAAAAGATCCCACTCCCAAAGAGTCTATCCGCCTTTTTATTTGTCTGCATATATAATGGATTCTATCTGTCTTGTATCCAAATTCCCTACCATGGGTTGGCAATGGACTACCCAGGACCCATTGCCTATTCATGTCTATCATAAAATTCTGTGGGATTCCCAGTTCGCCCCCCATTTTTACCAGATTTGCCATGGACTTATATTACCCATACATAGGATAGTATACAATAAAGATCCCCCAAGATGCTCTCCCGAGGCACAGAATGATATCACCTCCATCGCGAGATGGTTTGGGGAGGAATGGTTTACCTATATCCGAGTTTTTGGAAGCACAGTACCCCCGCATGTCCTACCCTTGTATATCCCAGATAAATTGTTGGCCCGAGAAATTGCTTATCAGACTTGTTCTGAAGGTGGTTTAACTAAGGACCTAAAGAACAAAAAGAAGGCCATTTGGCCTCAATTCCCAGTCACGTGTGGGGTCTTCTCTTTATTCGATGTAGGGCACGCTTTTGGTGAGGTAGAGAATGTGACGTGTCTCCAACTATTTAAACTCCCACCAAGGCCATTCGACCCAAATAAAGTCGCCCAGGAATTTACAATTAGCATCAGGATAAGTGTGTTCTCTGGACAGAAAGATCTGTTTGACGATCTTTTCCAGGGAAAGAACTCGCTCCAAGAAGTTTTGCAGGAAGCACAATCAAGGCTGTCCCCGGAAGACTTCCGGAGATTCACATTATATAGAGAAAGGAGGCTGGCTAGCATTCCACTGGAAGGACTACGGATAGCTTCCAGAGAACCGACTCCAAGCGTCAGCCTCAGTGAACACTCCAGTGCCTCTAAATCTGATTCCAGTGTCGTGCAAGAAATATCTCCAGATCTTGAAGAGTCTGTCCGCAAAGAAGAAAGAAACGAAGAAACAATCAAGGACACAGCTCAGTCAAGTTCGATGGCTCAGCAGCAAGTTGCCGCCTCGTCATCAAGAGAAGTTCCTCCCCCCGTCACCGAAGCACCTCTTGTTACAGTAGAATTAGATAAAGAATGGGAGACCTTCAATGAAATGATTAATCTTGAAGGTCAGGTCCCGAAAACACCTGTGGACAACACGCAGGTGGTGCAAGAGGTCCTCTCAACCATAGTCAGTAGCACCACAGAGGTGGAGCATCTTCCTATCGCTCCATCCTCAGAACTTCTACTTAGCGTAGAAGAGATCCCTCCACTGGACGTATTCTACAGCCCACAGCACAAGGCAGTTGTAAGGAGACAAAGGAAGAAAAGAAAGCTTGCGGATGCACTAGCTCAAGATGCCGAACAGGTGGATGTCTTATGGAAAGATCCGAATAGCAATCCAACCGAAAACCTCACCAAGTTGTCTCAAATTGCAGGAGCATATGCTTCTGCTACCATCGACAAGGCTTCTGAAGTTCAGCAACTTCTAAAAGAACGTGAGAGTCAAATACAACTGTTGCAACAATAGTTGCAACAAGCCAATATAAACGTTGAAGCTTCCAAGCAGCTTGAAAAACTACAAGAAGACTTTCGCCAGATGCAGCTGAGCCATCAAAGAAATATTGAAGAAAAGGAAAGGCAACTGCAGATGGTGCAAGAAATGCACAAGGATGAACCCAAGCTGACAGAATTTATTTCAGAGTCCATTGGCTTGAACGACCAACTGTCACAGCAACAGGAAGACATGGTACATAGAATATCACAATGGAGGCATTTTTGCGAGCTGAGCGACAAGATCACTAGCCAGGTAGTTAAGGATAATTTTAGGGGCGAATGTTCGCCCTTTGGTGAAATTAAGGGGTTTTAAATTTTTAGTGGGCGAATATTTTGTATCATAGTACATTTTTACAAATCACCTCAAATAGCCCACCTTATTTTAAGGGAGAGGGTAAAAAAGGTAACTTTAGCCCTTGAAATTAGGACTTACAACCTTCCATTCGTCCATTTTCAAGAATAGGTTTTATTTAAGTGAATCCATTCGCCCATATTCAAGAATAGGTTTTATTTAAGTGAATCCTATGGGCCAATTACCATATTTATAAAAGAGGTATGGTAAATTAATAAAAATATAAATAAATGAGAGGTATGGTAAATAAATAAAACATCTTTTATATTTACTCCATAAGTCACCTTATATACATGTAAGGGTGTAAACAAATAAAAATATAAGTAAAGTGGAGGTATGCTAAATAAATAAAACGTCTTTTTATACTTACTCAAAAGGTATGGTAAATAAATAAAAATATAAATAAACTAGACGTATCGTAAATAAATAAAACCTCTTTTTATATTTAGTCCATAACCCTCGTTCTACTTATGAAGGCTCAAGAAAGAGGTTTTATTTAAGTGAATCCTATGGGCCAAATACCATATTTGTAAAAGAGGTATGGTAAATTAATAAAAATATAAATAAATGAGAGGTATGGTAAACAAATAAAATATTTTTTTATATTTACTCCATAAGTCACCTTATATTTACGAACACTCAAAAAATGGGTTATATTTAGGTGAAACCTATGGCCAAAATACTATGGGACAAATACCATGGACTAGATTGTTATTAATACCATGCAAAAAACCATTATTAACCCTAATATTAGAATTAATAAAAATAAAAATGGCACATGGTATTGACCCATGGTATTCACCAAAATGTCACATGGTATTGACCCATGGTATTCACCTGGAATGTAGCCTATTTAAATGGGGGAATTAAACCAGCATGTAGCCTATGCTAAGATTCACTAGGACTTTACAAAGCTTTATTATTTAGTGAAAGACTCGCCAAGATCTTACAAGATTTTATAATTGAGTAAAATATTGTAATAAAAATAAAAATGGCACATGGTATTGACCCATGGTATTCACCAAAATGGCACATGGTATTGACCCATAGTATTCACCTGGAATGTAGCCTATTTAAATGGGGGAATTAAACCAGCATGTAGCCTATGCTAAGATTCACTAGGACTTTACAAAGTTTTATTATTTAGTGAAAGACTCGCCAAGATCTTACAAGATTTTATAATTGAGTAAAATATTCGCCATGCCTATGCTAAGATTCACTAGGACTTTACAAAGTTTTATTATTTAGTGAAAGACTCGTCAAGATCTTACAAGATTTTATAATTGAGTAAAATATTCGCCATGCCTGGTGAGAGATTCGCCAAAAAAATATACATACATATCATATTATTGATAAAATTGCCTTCCATTTTTCCTATATACCATGGAGATTCGCCCATTTATTATATTTATAAATTTAGGGGGGGTTCTTAAAATTTTCCCTGCAGGTAGTGGAACTACGGAATGACTATGACCAGGCCAACAAAAGAGTAACAGAATATCTGGCTTGGCAAAATGACGAGGAAGGGAAGAAAGCAGGGGCACCTAAGATTAATGAAAATCACAAAGACTTGCTCTTCAACAAATGGGACGAGCAAATTACACAGGCGGAGCAGGCAGCAGAGTCAGCGGCAACACAGGCGACCATACTTATCGATTGTGTAAATGAAAATTTGCACAGAGCTAATTTGATTTCAGAGTCCACCCCGGGATATTTACCAAGTGCGTTACAGCTGGGAGCAGAATGGAAGCAGAAAGCACAGGCAAACGAGAAAGCAATTCAGGCATTGGCTAGGTTAAACTGGGAAAGTTACTGGGCTTACTTAGTTAAACCTCACAGCCAATGCATGACGGTAAGGTGCATCATGAACGCGGCCGAGAAAGTAGCGCCAGCTCTTATGGACGCTGTTTTCGCAGCCCAACTAAGCACGGAAGTCGGCCAACCGACTCTTCTTAAGCCCATGCTTGATAACTGCAATTTCAAGGACCAAATTAACAAGTAATTTCAAATTTAGAAAGTTGTTTTTCTTTTTGTTTTACTGAATTAGAAAAAGGACGGTCATTTGAGAGCCGTATCCTAAATTTTGTAATAATACTATTATTAGGATTAGATAGTAGTATTTTAACCCTTCTCATTGCATTGGAGAAGGGTCCAGAAATTTGTCAAGAACTTTTCCTCAGAACATGCACTTCTACACCTCAGAGGAGGGTTTGATGAATGGAAGGATCGGATTTATATTTATTTGCATCTTTTATGTCTGCTACTGATGTTGCATTTCTGTACTCTTAGTGGGCATTGAAGTAGATCAGTATTGCTTGAAGTTACGAGTAGGAATGAATCATAAATGGTACTTTTATCTCTTGATGAGTTTCTGCTGGTTTGCTTAAAGTAATATACAGCTGATATTATTTGCATGTTATGATATAGATTCATGGTTACCATTCGGCACTTTTGTACGGTGGAATCATCCGTTTATGTCTGATATATGAATGATTTATCATGTGATATGCAGTCCACAACCGTCCTGTATAACTTCTTATGCAGAATAGTTTATTTCAAATGGTTTATATTCATATGCTTGCTGAATAATCTTCATTACCAGTTATCATATGAAATCTTTTTAGATCACATGATGGAAAGGATTCATCCCGGGCTAGCGTAGGTTATATAAGTTATCTTTATTTTGATTCTAACAGCTTGCAGTTAAAGAATAAGTTAGATTTAAAGTTAGTTTTAGGATGTTACAAGAATCAACATAATCAAAATCAACACACACTCACGCACACCCTTTACATCGGGAAGCTGGTCCCGTCATCCCCAGAGGACCCGCTACACCAAACGGATACGGAGCCGCCAACCAGGTTCCTGACTGGGCGGGTATCCCCCTTGTTGTCGACCCGATTCCGGGGCCCCCAACATATTTGGCGCTAGAAGGAGGGCCTGAGCACATTGTCTGATTGGAATGTTTTAATCATAAATCTTGAAACAGGATGGCTGCTCACAAAATTCCTATTTGGAGTTGCATCCATGTTCCTGCCTCTTCCAACACTCCACCAGATGTGGTAAGGCTATTGTCTCAGGTAAAATTCAATGGTAAGGATAATTCTTCTGCATTTCATCACGCCCTGCAATTCATTCAAAGAGTTTTGAGTTCTGATATTCAAAAAATTGACGAAGGCGTTTTGTGCAGGATTTTTACTCTTACATTCACAGCGGAAGCTAGAAGATGGTGCAGAACCCTCCCAGTTGCATCAGTTCACAGCTGGGACCAATTCGTTAGGATTTTTATCTTGGAATTTGATTGCTATGAATATGACCAGGTATATGATGAAATCGACTATTTGCGTAATGAAAACGAACCCGTAAGGGATTTCAATATGCGATTCCATCTTAAGTGCCTACAATATGATCTTGAGGATGAGCTCACGGATGAAGAGTCTTCGGATTATGATGAGGTTTCCCTACCTCCTGTACCTGAACAAACAGAATTTAGCCTAGGAGTTTTGCATGCTCTGACATCAAAGGAAGAAGGCGAAAGTACTGAAGAAGAAAGCACCTTGACACCAGAAGACGACTTTGAAATAAAGTCAAACAGTATTTTTTCAAATCAAATACTGATGCCAAGGTTAGATCCATCCACCGTTTCTCTTTCGAAAAGTATCGACGAAAAAAGGTATGATCTAAGGCCTGATACTTATTGTGGATCTGATGAACGAGATTTATTTAATGTTTTTAAATGCATTTTTCCAGATCCACACTTTTCTCTTTACCCTGATGTTTTTAGTAGTAACGATCTTCTTCCTCATAATATCAAGTCTATTCCATCAGAGGATTATTCAAACAAGACATCGTTGGGTTTCCAAAATAAAGAGACCGATATATCACAGCCTACGATTTATACTAAACAAGAGCTGCCTCATCTTCCTTGCCTAAAAACACATAATGAAAAAGAGGAACATAGGGAAAATGGTAAAGTCTTTCAAGATAATTGCTGTGATAACTGTGATAATGTTGAATTATCACAAGTAACTCAATTAGGGTCAGATCATAAGAAACATCTCAAATCAGAAGCTATCCCATCTAACCCTCATCTCGAAGCAAAATCCCATTTGAATGATTTTACTATCCCCAACGATGCTCCTATCTATGATTCATATCCAGAGGAGGTCTCCATCCCTGATCGCAATCGTGATTTAATTCCTAATTCGCAGAACCCGGCCAGTTCTTGTGAAAAGCAGAAAATTACAAGTAACTCCCAGACGTGTGACGCCACTGTATATACAATTACCCAATCTTTTCTTTTTCGCTTACATTCCTTTTGTACAAAATCGGACTTCTTTTTAAAATTCCAAAATTTTGATAGATTAGATTTTGGCGATTTATGTAAAAAAACTTTCATTTCAAGCAAGATCGCTGAAAATTCAGAATCAACAATCAACGGGTTACAAGCCATTGAAATTGAAGAACCTATTTCACGGTTCGGCTTGTTTTCCTTACTATTGAAAGATCACCCATTTACAAAAGAAATTCATCCCAATTTTTGTGATCCAATAGGTATTCAGTTGGAAGAAACCTATTATAAAAAGATAAAATCAGACAAGATTCCAACTAGATTCGCGGTTCCTTATCCCCTAAACAACAAGTTCTACCCAAGGGGAATTCAATTCATTTTTTTTATGCTCTGGCGATTTATGCGGCCAGGAATAAAAATGAATCGTTGGTTCCATTGGAAATACCATTTTTCTTAGCTATTTCCTGTACATAATTAGAGTAGGAGTAGTGGTAGTTTAGATAGGATATTAGTTTGCTTCCAATAAAGATAGGCAAAGTCAGTTGTATTCTCTACATGACCCTAGATAACAATTGCCTATCCAAAATAAGGTTTGTTCTGGCTAAACAGTATTTGACGGTTACTGAAGAAACCTTGTCTCTGTTAAAGATTTTGGAATTTCGGTTCTTATGAACAGCTAATCCTGTGGGAGTCTGGCCTTTATTATCAATAGATCTTTAACCCAGAGATGATGTTAAAGTTCAAACCCAGAAAATTTTTAAAGAAAGTTATCTCAGTGAGGAATTCGTTTTAGATCAGCATAATGAAAGGTATCAATATTAGAATAAAGATTCTCTGTAAAAACAGCCATTATCAAAAGCAACCCTATCATTGTCGTCCAGAACTTTCTTAAGGAAAGAGAATTTGACTTCCTCCCTGCTAAAGGATAATGCAACGTTCAGAGAAATGACCCAGAAAGATGCTATATCTCAAAGAATAAGAGGTCTCATCACGAGCCGACTTATCATAATCACAGATGTTATAACTTGCTGACTTTGCCAAAACTGTCTACCAAAACAGGGCAACGACTCAAGATTGTTGCGATCAAAAGACAAGGGGTCTCATCACGAGCCAGCTTGTTCAGCAAGAGTATAAATCGAGTGAATGACTGTGTCATAATTTGGCCACCAAACCAAGACATTGTTCTTTAGAGAATAAAAAAGAAAAAAATGCATCAGCAAAGGTTTATTTCTTTTGAAAAAGTTGTTAAAAACCCCAAAGCTGGATAAAGGATCATTCCTGGATAATAGGTAACCCTGTCGAGGCTATGGACGCCTGCTGGCAGCAGTGGCTCTACCTGCGACAAAAGGGAATTCTTAAAAAGTGGTTGGTACATAAGAGAGCTCTTTATTTCTATGTCTTAACAAGACCAAGTAGTAACTGATCTAAACTCGGAAAACAACCTGGGAATGCAAGTAATTGAAATAAGATGGGGATAAAACAAAACATCATTGATGCCTTGAAGTATTGTTTGTTGTTATCTTTTTATAATAAAGTTCGAACTCCCTGAGGAAATTTTTAAAAAAGAAAAATCTGAAAACATCAATAGAAAAAGAGCAGAGATAACTGGTTCTCCCAAGTGAATCGCCAATTGTTGTGGCCAGCAACAACCCCCCCTAATTCAACCTAATATCAGTCATGATGATAGATAGAATAGGGGACCCTTAGTTAATTTTCAAAAAACAAAAAACTTCTTTTTGAAATTACAAGCATAAAACATAGAAAAAGGTCCTTGGACGATTTAAGCCTAAACCTATGTTCATAAAAGCAAATCTCTAAGAGTGCATCACGAAAAAGATAAAAAACGCCAATATGCGCATCGCCTCAGCGTTGATGAACAACATCGCATCGCAATGCACTAGCCTCCATAAAGAAAAACTTGTAAAAACCTGCCGACCTGTGATTGTGCGATCGCGCGATCGCACATCGCAGAAACTATGGCGAAGTACTTTGGCAAGCATTGAATTGTTGCGATATGCGATATAACGATCTGCGATGTTGCGATCACTGCCGTTTGTGATCGCGTGATATGTGAGGATGCGCTGGCAAATCATAAAAGCACCTCAATACGACGCTTTCGGGCACGCCACCCAAAGAAAATCCACTTACCATTACCTGACTTGGAAATTATGCGCATTCAATGTTAGTAATGAATTAGTTGTCAGTTATTAAGTGGCATGAAGACGCGTGCCTTAATGCGGATTTTACTTCACGTAAGGTGGTGTATCTAATCTATCTCTTGCATTTAACACCTTCCCATCACCTTTCTAATCGATCTTTCCATTTCGCTCTTAACTTGCAGGAGCAAAGCTCGAAGGCAAAACCGAATAGAAACGCTAAGCGAGATGGGGAAGAAGAGCAAAGCTCAGAGCTCAGAGGCAAGGGAAAATACCAGAGAGATGGCGCCCCTCTACACAGATACTGCATGCAATAAGGATGCAGGCATTTCAACCTGGGAAGGCATGTATAGGATATTAGAGGAAGAAAATCCGAGAATAATCAAAGTAACTCCTGCTGTCCCGGATGCATTACGTTCTTCAGAAGCATCCCTGGAAGACCTAGCGTGTTCTTTCCTACACAGAATTGCAGCAAGGCCGAAGATCCTGCCATACACAGACATGATCAAATGGATACTAGATGATGCGGAGTTGCACCAGAGACAGTTCAAAACCCAGGGACATGGGATTGTAGCAGCGTTTGCAGCTCAAGACCTAAGGCTCATGTATCATTTACCTGAGCCGCAAGCGACCTACAATGCAGAATTCGTTACGAAGTTCGTAGCAGAAAATCCCGACTTATTCGATACCACTAAGGAGTGGTCAAAAAGAGATGAACCATTGAAGAGAGATAAGAACGGTATGTATAGCACTGGTTCTCTTACTTCTCCATATTGTTTTGCTGCAGCTATGCTCTGTAGAATATTCGGCAAGCCAGATATCAATAAATTTTCAGCCGAATGGCTACCCCTGATCGATGCTGCAACTAACTCTGAGATAGTGGATTGGGCCAAAATCCTTTCTGACACTTTGTTTACAGCGGTCCTCCACTACCGTTCCAAAAGATCCCACTCCCAAAGAGTCTATCCGCCTTTTTATTTGTCTGCATATATAATGGATTCTATCTGTCTTGTATCCAAATTCCCTACCATGGGTTGGCAATGGACTACCCAGGACCCATTGCCTATTCATGTCTATCATAAAATTCTGTGGGATTCCCAGTTCGCCCCCCATTTTTACCAGATTTGCCATGGACTTATATTACCCATACATAGGATAGTATACAATAAAGATCCCCCAAGATGCTCTCCCGAGGCATAGAATGATATCACCTCCATCGCGAGATGGTTTGGGGAGGAATGGTTTACCTATATCCGAGTTTTTGGAAGCACAGTACCCCCGCATGTCCTACCCTTGTATATCCCAGATAAATTGTTGGCCCGAGAAATCGCTTATCAGACTTGTTCTGAAGGTGGTTTAACTAAGGACCTAAAGAACAAAAAGAAGGCCATTTGGCCTCAATTCCCAGTCACGTGTGGGGTCTTCTCTTTATTCGATGTAGGGCACGCTTTTGGTGAGGTGGAGAATGTGACGTGTCTCCAACTATTTAAACTCCCACCAAGGCCATTCGACCCAAATAAAGTTGCCCAGGAATTTACAATTAGCGTCAGGATAAGTGTGTTCTCTGGACAGAAAGATCTGTTTGACGATCTTTTCCAGGGAAAGAACTCGCTCCAAGAAGTTTTGCAGGAAGCACAATCAAGGCTGTCCCCGGAAGACTTCCGGAGATTCACATTGTATAGAGAAAGGAGGCTGGCTAGCATTCCACTGGAAGGACTGCGGATAGCTGCCAGAGAACCAACTCCAAGCGTCAGCCTCAGTGAACACTCCAGTGCCTCTAAATCTGATTCCAGCGCCGTGCAAGAAATATCTCCAGATCTTGAAGAGTCTGTCCGCAAAGAAGAAAGAAACGAAGAAACAATCAAGGACACAGCTCAGTCAAGTTCGATGGCTCAGCAGCAAGTTGTCGCCTCGTCATCAAGAGAAGTTCCTCCCCCCGTCACCGAAGCACCTCTTGTTACAGTAGAATTAGATAAAGAATGGGAGACCTTCAATGAAATGATTAATCTTGAAGGTCAGGTCCCGAAAACACCTGTGGACAACACGCAGGTGGTGCAAGAGGTCCTCTCAACCATAGTCAGTAGCACCACAGAGGTGGAGCATCTTCCTATCGCTCCATCCTCTGAACTTCTACTTAGAGTAGAAGAGATCCCTCCACTGGACGTATTCTACAGCCCACAGCACAAGGCAGTTGTAAGGAGACAAAGGAAGAAAAGAAAGCTTGCGGATGCACTAGCTCAAGATGCCGAACAGCTGGATGTCTTGTGGAAAGATCCGAATAGCAATCCAACCGAAAACCTCACCAAGTTGTCTCAAATTGCAGGAGCATATGCTTCTGCGACCATCGACAAGGCTTCTGAAGTTTAGCAACTTCTAAAAGAACATGAGAGTCAAATACAACTGCTGCAACAACAGTTGCAACAAGCCAATATAAACGCTGAAGCTTCCAAGCAGCTTGAAAAACTACAAGAAGACTTTCGCCAGATGCAGCTGAGCCATCAAAGAAATATTGAAGAAAAGGAAAGGCAACTGCAGACGGTGCAAGAAATGCACAAGGATGAAACCAAGCTGACAGAATTTATTTCAGAGTCCATTGGCTTGAACGACCAACTGTCACAGCAACAGGAAGACATGGTACGTAGAATATCACAGTGGAGGCATTTTTGCGAGCTGAGCGATAAGATCACCAGCCAGGTAGTGGAACTACGGAATGACTATGACCAGGCCAACAAAAGAGTAACAGAATATCTGGCTTAACAAAATGACAAGGAAAGGAAGAAAGCAGGGGCGCCTAAGATTAATGAAAATCACAAAGACTTGCTCTTTAACAAATGGGACGAGCAAATTACACAGGCGGAGCAGGCAGCAGAGTCAGCGGCAACATAGGCGACCATACTTATCGATTGTGTAAATGAAAATTTGCACAGAGCTAATTTGATTTCAGAGTCCACCCCGGGATATTTACCAAGTGCTTTACAGCTGGGAGCAGAATGGAAGCAGAAATCACAGGCAAACAGGAAAGCAATTCAGGCATTGGCTAGGTTAAACTGGGAAAGTTACTGGGCTTACTTAGTTAAACCTCACAGCCAATGCATGATGGTAAGGTGCATCATGAACGCGGCCGAGAAAGTAGCGCCAACTCTTATGGACGTTGTTTTCGCAGCCCAACTAAGCACGGAAGTCGGCCAACCGACTCTTCTTAAGCCCATGCTTGATAACTGCAATTTCAAGGACCAAATTAACAAGTAATTTCAAATTTAGAAAGTTGTTTTTCTTTTTGTTTTACTGAATTAGAAAAAGGACGGTCATTTGAGAGCCGTATCCTAAATTTTGTAATAATACTATTATTAGGATTAGATAGTAGTATTTTAACCCTTCTCATTGCATTGGAGAAGGGTCCAGAAATTTGTCAAGAACTTTTCCTCAGAACATGCACTTCTGCACCTCAGAGGAGGGTTTGATGAATGGAAGGATCGGATTTATATTTATTTGCATCTTTTATGTCTGCTACTGATGTTGCATTTCTGTACTCTTAGTGGGCATTTTGAGTAAATAGAAGTAGATCAGTATTGCTTGAAGTTACGAGTAGGAATGAATCATAAATGGTACTTTTATCTCTTGATGAGTTTCTGCTGGTTTGCTTAAAGTAATATACAGCTGATATTATTTGCATGTTATGATATAGATTTATGGTTACCATTTGGCACTTTTGTACGGTGGAATCATCCGTTTATGTCTGATATATGAATGATTTATCATGTGATATGCAGTCCACAACCGTCCTGTATAACTTCTTATGCAGAATAGTTTATTTCAAATGGTTTATATTCATATGCTTGCTGAATAATCTTCATTACCAGTTATCATATGAAATCTTTTTAGATCACATGATGGAAAGGATTCATCCCGGGCTAGCGTAGGTTATATAAGTTATCTTTATTTTGATTCTAACAGCTTGCAGTTAAAGAATAAGTTAGATTTAAAGTTAGTTTTAGGATGTTACAAGAATCAACATAATCAAAATCAACACACACTCACGCACACCCTTTACATCGGGAAGCTGGTCCCGTCATCCCCAGAGGACCCGCTACACCAAACGGATACGGAGCCGCCAACCAGGTTCCTGACTGGGCGGGTATCCCCCTTGTTGTCGACCCAATTCCGGGGCCCGCAACAGGTTGGTTGTACAAAGATCCACTAAGGTGCCAGCTTGGGCATCCTCCACCAATTTCTCTAAGGGTAGTGCACTGGAAGGTGGATTCTGGATCAAGGTCTTGATCAAGTCATCCTCGGTTGGGGGGTCTCTTCTAGTGGTATCTAAGGTGCACAGAGTTGCTGAGTACACCTCGTCTTCCTCTCCTTCTTCCAACCAGAGTGGTAAGTCATGCTCTAAGGAGGGTTGGGTAGGAGGGTATAGGACTAGCTGCTTGGACATGGGACCATTTTTGATGGTCATGTTTCCTGCACGACAACTTATGTAAGCATCTGCAGTAGCTAACCAAGGCCTTCCCAAAATGAGAGGATATCCAGTAATCTTGGCCTTTGGTTGCAGAACCAGGAAGTCTGCAGGGTATTCCCAAGAGTCAATAGAGAACAAGACATCCTCCACAATCCCTTCGGGAGTCATAGTGGAGCGATCTGCTAATTGCAGTACTGTCGAGGTCTTCCTCAAGGAGCCCTAAAGATTAAGTTTAAGCATGGTATCCCTGGTGATCACATTAATGGTAGCCCCCAGGTCAATCAAGGTGTGAGGTATAATGGTGCCATTGATGTGAACATCTACTACAGGACTTCCAGGATCTAGGTACTTTGGGCAGATGACTTGTCCTAACATAAGGTCAGACAGTTGTCCTATGACATTGATAGTTGAAGCATCTTTCTTCCGTCTGCCTGGGTGTTTGAAACACTTCTCCTTAACCAGTTTGTTGTATATTAGCACATCCTTGATGGCTTGGAGAAGTGGTATTTTTACACACAACTGCTTGAGCTCACCCAGAAGCTCATCCTCCTCTGGGTTGGGTTGTGTGGTGGCTGTTAGTCTCTCAGGAAAGGGTGGAATAGCCTTTGGTTCACTTTCCTGTTTATCTTCCTCATCCTCTGGGGGAGGAGGTTGGTGATCTGGTAGAGTCTTTCCAGACCGAAGATTGATCTCCTGGATCTCCACCGCATAGGTAGGGCATGAGGTTTCCCAAGTGTATACCTGCTGGGCCTGTCTATTGTTGGGGTTCGGGTTCGGTTGAGCAGGCATTTGAGGTTGCCTTGGAGGAGTAGGAGGTAATGGCTGAGGTTGAACTGGTGGTGGAGGCAAGATGGCAGGAGGAGTGTTGTATTGGGGCCTCCACCCCGACTGAGGTGCATTCCATTGAGGCTGTGGCTGGGCATGTGAGTGATATGAATGAGAAGTAGGTTGAGTGGGGTACTGAGGTGGATAAGACCATGGAGGAGGCATGGACCATGAAGGATGAGCAGGGGGACCCCAGGAAGGCATAGGAGTTGATTGGTTGGGGCTGTAATAAGCTTGAGATGCCCCTTGCATCCCCTGCTAATAAGGTCTAGATCCTTGTGGCCTCCTTTGGTTGAGGTAATAGAGAGGCTTTGTGGGAGCTTCTATCCCTTGGTACATGGCTTTAAACCCAGGTAAGGTTGGACACTGATTTGTGGGATGGTCCTCCTCATAAACGAAACACACTTCAACCGAATGCAATGGACATTCGTTCTTAGGGTGTCTCCTTGTGCACCGAGGACAGAAGACAGCCAAGGCTCTCTCAGCTTCTTCTTTCTTTTGCTGAATCCTGAATGTGTCAAGCTGCATGGCAATGGTCTGTCTCACCTCACTCTTAAGATCTTCTAATTGATTTGCAAGCTCATGTTTGGAGAAAGGGACACTAGTTGAGAGGTGGTTTCCTCTACCTCGTTTCCGAGCTGCCCTGGAGTGGTTTCTAAACACAGTCTTGATGTCCTCATAAGGCAGTTGGTAAATGTCCCCCCTAGCTAACATGTGAAGGGTATCTAAGAGGTCTTCAGGGACTCCTCGGAGCAAGACCAACTTGAGGGATTCAGGGTCAAGTGTGCACCTGGCCCGCTTATAGCTTAGTTGGAACCTTTCCTCATAATCCTCTAAGGACTCATCATTTCCCATGGTCATCCGAAAGATTTCCCCCTTTGTTTCCTTGGACCTACAGTAATCCCGGTACTTGGTATTGAAAGCTTGCTGCATCTGAGCCCAAGTGGTGATACTATTCCCAGGTAAGCCCATGAACCAACGTAATGCTGCCTCCTTAAGAGTGGAAGGGAAAAGTTTCAGCTTTTTCTCATCTTCAGTATAGTCACAGGTTCTACAAATGACAGCAAACTCAAACAGGAAGGTATCCGGATCTTCAGTGGTCAGCCCATGGAAGTGAGGTAAGGCGGAGGGGCTAATGTTCTTCATCTTCATCTCTCCATTGGTCTCTCGGATGGGGAAGGCACCTTCTATTCTCTCATCTTCTCTCCTATTGTCAGCCATAGCTTCAGATGGAGTGGTCTCTAACTCTTCTTCTACTATAGGGTCTTTGGATATCTCAGGATGTTCACCTATAGGATCCTCTGGGTCACTGTCACCAAAGAAGAGAGAAGGGTGACTCAGTGATGTGGTGGGGGTGTTTGGTAGGAATTTGCCTGATCTATCTCGGTTCCTACGAGGCATGAAATGGAAAAGACTTTCTTTTTCTTTTGATTGATTTCACTTTTTTTTCTTTTTTTTTGGTACCTGCAAAACTGAGACAGATTGATCTACAACTAACTATGAAAGATGCAGAATTAAACTGAAAGCAGGAAAGAACTATTCTACTTTGCTCAAATGAAATTGCAAGAATGGAAATGCTAGTCTACGCTTGCAGAAAGGAAATGCTAATCTATGAAAGCAGGAAATACTAATCTATGAAAGCAGGAAATGCTAATCTATGAAAGCAGGAAGTGCTAATCTATGAAAGCAGGAAATGTCTATGCTACTTTTGCAGAATGGAAATGCTAGTCTACGCTTGCAGAAAGGAAATGCTAATCTATGAAAGCAGGAAATGCTAATCTATGAAAGCAGGAAGTGCTAATCTATGAAAGCAGGAAATGTCTATGCTACTTTTGCAAAATGGAAATGAAGTAAACTACTTAGTAGAAGGCAAGAGTAAGAAAGTAGAAGAAAAGCAACAATGACTAATACTCTAACGCTTCCCCGGCAACGGCGCCAAAAAGATGGTGGGCTCCAGTATTGTAGCAATAATGCTACAACTCCTGGAGCTTCCTATCTCTAATTTTATCAACCCGGTAGTTCGTACAAACTTGGAAGCGACGGTGCTGTATGCACAAGTACTAGCTCTTGTCGCAGCTGTCACTTGGTCAGCTGGAACAAGTCCGCTAGGGCTCAAGCCAACTTCTATATGCTCACAGAAGAAGCTTTATGAATGATGGACGAAAGCTAACTCAAAGAAGACTAGTCTATTTGCAGAAAGGAACTGAAAGTCAACAAAGCATGAAAATCCTAGTAAACCCTAATTTGACTAGCTAGACCCTAACTATGCAAAACTGTGAATGAAACCACTACCCATAATGCCATTACTTGCGGTGAACTGAAATACATGCATCTAAGCTACTTGCATCTGAAAAGACATGTTTTTGTATGTTTTCATTAAGTGGTTGGATTTATTGTGATGATGCTTTTGATTAGGGTTTGGTTGTGCAGGAGCGGTTTGAATGGAAGGAAAGCATGGGCAAGGTCAGGATGGCTAGGGGAGGTCCCAGAGGGTCTCTAGCATCAGTCCACAGAAGTCTACCACGTTCGGATTCTCAGCAACCGAGTTTGCAGGCTTCTACAGGAAGTCTGCAGGGGATCCTACAGGAAACTCAGGGATTTCTACAGGAAGTCTGTGCAATTCTACAGGATGTTTGACCATGGAAGTTTTGGGAGATGGTGAAGTGTTGGAGTGGTGTGGGAGGATAGGTGAGATGGAGATGGAGTGGGTGATGGCTCAGGAGCAGAGAAATCAGATGGAGGAAGATTGCATGCAGTGGGTTGATGGCTTGGAAGGATGGGATCAACGAAAGGTTAAGTAAATGAAGCTACATGGAAATAGATGAGTTGGAGGATCAATGAGCTGGATAGAGGCCGAGTAGGTGGATTGAGGAGAGATCAAGAAGAAGAAGAAGGAAGTGGAATGATATGGAGCAGCGTAAATGAAACAAATGACTTATGTATTGCATCAACAACGAGAATTCATTAACCTATGATAACTGTGCCATTAAACCTATGAACAGCAATGGAAAACCAAGAAATGAAACTCGTGCATGGAAGTGAAATGTAGAAGTATGTTTCAATATCAAACGTGCATGGATGGATCTTCAACGAAAATGTCTATGTTGCAGCTTGCATGGAAGTGAGAAGAACTGCGTTTCTTTTTGGTGGTTGGTTATGGACTGCACCCCAATCCCTAACAGAGATGGAAGTGAGCCTTAACAACCTTTTTCTGGAGCTCCAATAAGTTATAACTATCCTCCTATCGAATCTAAGTAACTGAAAGCAAATTCACCATAAACTAATCCTATTCATCCTCATGAAAAAGACTAAATTAACAGACTGTAAATTCGAATTGCATGTTAAAGTAAAAACTCAAAGTGCTGGAACGAAATGCAAACAACATTACAACACCGAGGAGATCTATTGCTCTCAGGTTGGGCCCTAACCTGAGAGCTATAGCTCCCTTAGAAACTCAGAATGAGATCAAAATCTGCCTGCCTTTATTCATAAACGAAAATCTGATGTCATGCCAAAACTGGCTTACAAAAGGAACAAACACCGAGCTGTAGCTCGTACTTCTAAATTACAAGAGCAATACAACAGTTCAAAAAGCCCCTATCCAAGGCTACGGCCTCAGTATTTATGCAAAATGATCATCCAACAGGTGTCCTTGATTTGTGGAGCTCGGCTGTCCAACTGAGGGTTAAACTGCTGATCTTGTAGAACAGTTATAACTGTTGTTCTTGTAAAACAGTCATAACTGTTGTTCCTGTAGAACAGTTGGCTGCCTCTAAGCTCGGTGGGGAGATGGATTGGAGCTCGGAGCTATGGTGGGAATCACGAGGAAGGTCCTCAAGACCGTGGACATCCTCTCCTAAAAACCAGCAGTGCCACCTCATTGTCTCCTTGTCTCCTTTTTCGTGGTCTTTGCTCCCTTTTAATGCCAAAACCTGAAATCACCATGTATTAGTCACGTAGATAGAATGCCTACCCTTCTTCCTACAAACAACACGAATAAACCAAGAAATGAATGCATAAGCAATAAAAAATGAATGGTTTGAGCAGAGCAAGTAGGCCAAATGAGCCCAAATTGTACCAAAAATTGGGGCTCATCAGATGGGTCGGCAAACGACTGCACGGCTTCATAGGTAATTTCATATGGACTCAAAGGCATGGCATTACCAAATGAGTCTATCTCAGATTCAGAAGGAATGATCCAAGGATCATCATAAACAATGGTGTCTGATGTAATCATATGAATAGTTGCAAATGAAGACGATGCGTTGATCGGAGGAAAAGGAAAAGTTCCCAGTAAACCGGCATCTTTAACTAGTCCTACTCCAACATCCTTATATGGGATAGTCGTTTTACCGACATGATGAATACTCTCAGAAGAGGCTGGGTCGGATGAAAAGTAAGCCAGTTGGTCTATTGTTACGATCTTCCCATTATGTGGAAACTTTATTACTCGAAAGACCGATGAAACGACCGCTATCATAGCGTAAGACCAACTTCGACCCAAGAGAAGGTTGTAATCTAGAGGGGCATCAACCACCTCCACGTCTAGACTAACGGTTTTTCCTTCAACCCCTATAGGCAAATCCTATAGAATGCCAAAAGGATGAAACCCATGGCCATCAAAGGCCTTTAGAATCGTCGGGGATTGGTTTAGCGAAGGAGAACCAAGCGATCTCCAACACTGAATCGACATAATACACGTTGAGGCTCCCTCATCAATTACAGTCCGATGAATAGGCCTGTTTTTTACTATCACTGGAATCTGGAAAGCCATTTGATGAGGCAAACACGGTGTACTATTTTCTAGATCGAAAATTATTAGATTCGAGTCCTAAACATCAACAGCTCCTATAGCAGACAAAAGTAATTTACGTTATGTTGGACATGATTGCAGCACTTCCAAAGCCAACATTCAACAATGTTATAATTCTGAGCCGCTCTCGCATGTGGGTTGAAAGCTGACTTTCGAAGTATACCCTTGGCGGGCGGTTTGATTACCAAGTCTGGATTAGGTTTCTCGATCTGTAGTGGATCGAAACCGGGAGCTGAGGTTGATGGATTAGAATGAGAAGATTCTGCTTCTTTACCATCAACAGGACTTTTACTACCATAATCTTGCGATCAAGTCGCAATCCTAACCTGGGACATCATCAGTATGGGTTATTCATTGGCACTCGAGGATGAACCTATCATCTTACTGTCTTGAGCTGGAAAAAGATCCTTCAAAACAGCAGGAGTTTGGGAACCTTTGACAATCTTCGCAACCTCTGCACGATGAGGGCAGTCTCTTGTAAAATGTTCATCGTCACAAATGAGACAAGGATAACGAGGTTTGCACTTTTCATCATTGGATTCCGATTTTTCAGGTTTCTCCTTTGAATTTTTGTCCATTTTATTCTTCTTCTTTCCTTTCTTCTTCCCACCGGATTTTGATTTGGCTGTAGATGACTCTACAACGTGAATATCGACGGAAATCTCTGCAGAGGAATCTCCTGTTGGGGAATCAGGCAAGGTTATGATAGGAGAAGAATTCTTGGAAGACTTGTTCTTACTTTTAGTGTTAACCGTACCAATCATACCATCGGTGGCATGAGATCCCGAAGGAGTTGCAGCGATTTGATTTTTCTTGGGAAGATCGGGGATTTTCTCGTGTAACGTACCTGACTGAGTATAGACTAAGTCAAGGTACTGTGCTTGAGAAATTACTTGCTCCTCAATAACAACTCCGGCTTTAGCTACATCTTCAGTGATCTTTGGCAACAAAGATTTTACAAACCACTCGGCCAAGATCTGATCCGAAATAAACACCTTCACTAAACGCCGTTGATGCCTCCGCTCATGAATATGATCTGAAATGTAAGTTGATGTCGATTGTTTTAGCGAAGTTAACAATTCCGTGCCATTGTCATATCGGACTGGCAACTGAAAATGAGTCAAAAACGAGGTAGCTAACTGACTAAAATTATAAAAAGTGCCTCGCGGTAACTCAATGTACCACTTGGTCGCGAGACCAATTAGAGTGCGCTGGAAAAGTCTAAGACGGATTGAATCATCTGAAATGGAACTAGACGCACACCAGAGGTGGTAAGTCATCACATGGTTCGATGGGTCCTCTCGTGATTTACCTTCGAACTTAGGAATGTCACTGGGCAACTTATTCGGCATTGGCGGCCAAAATGGAAGATAATTAATGGGATCATTCGTTAGGCATGACAAGTCAGGCAAGTCCAAAGTTGCGATAAATGGTAACTGCCGATTAGGATCCCTAAAACTCTGGGTCATGAG
The DNA here is from genome assembly GCA_031772625.1 of Pinus tabuliformis. Lineage (NCBI taxonomy): Eukaryota > Viridiplantae > Streptophyta > Pinopsida > Pinales > Pinaceae > Pinus > Pinus tabuliformis. The sequence goes on along the minus strand of CM062807.1, from coordinate 1,356,839,016 downwards.
ACCAGCCCCAGGAGGAGGATATCCAAGATAACTAGGAATAGGAATCGCGTTTGGGATATTGTATCCTCCCGGAAAATCAGGATTAACCGGATCGTACTGGGGTTGTTGAGGTTGTTGATAAGTGTACCCAGGGTAAGGTTGATACTAATAGACTGGCTGCAGCATAGCAGGACCGAATTGATATTGTCCCTGGTACGGTTGACAAGTAAATTGTGGTTGACTTGTGACAACCGTACTTGAACCAGGTTGTCCTACAGGCATCTGAACCAAAGTTTGAATCGTAGATCCAGATGGTGGTAAAGATGTCTGAGGAGTAGATACAGGAACAGTAGAAACCGGAGTTGTCGATACTCCAGAAGTAGGTGGGGTAGATTGAAAAGATGTTTCGGCAGTTGTAGCAATCGTTTTAGGTGGAGTACAAGGCGTACTAGGCCCAGGCTGAGAAACTACCGAAGGTACAAAAGTTTGAATGTTAGACTGGACTGGTTGTTGGGGTGTACCAAAAACTAAGGGTTGTCCAGTTTGAGATGACAACTGTACATTTGGTTGCAACACCTGTTGAGTTTGCTATGGATCCCACACTATATTCATTCCGGGGTACTGACCCATAACAGGTTGAGAATATTGAGGACCATAACTGGGTTGAGGGTAGGATTGATAATTGAAAGGTACATTTCCCGTTCCTTGAACATATGTTTTACCGGAGGGTGGTTGGAAACCTTGGTTCGAGTACTAACCTTGGGGTTGATACCCTTGAGGCACGTACTGATACTGGGGTTGACCTTGAGGTATAAATTGATACTGGGGTTGATCTTGGGGTACAAATTGAGTCTGGGGTTGACCTTGAGGAACGTACTATCCCGTAGGTATGTACTGTCCTTGAGGTTGCCCCCCAGATGCAAATTGGGTACCTTGAGGTTGCCCCCCAAGCGAGAATTGAGGCTGCCCCCCAGGCAGTAACTGGCCACCTTGAGGTTGAGGATTGGGAATAGAACCTGACATCATGAGAATGTCTTCTACGCTCAACGGCTTAGTACCATTGCTTCCAGTTAATAATCCTTGCTCGATGGGTTGCGGAGATGCTCCTGAAAAAGTACTAGAAAGGGACTGATACCCAGAGGGAACAGAAGGGCCGCAGTACAAAAAGGATTCAGGTGATTGAGTAAACATGGATGACTGATTCGACATATTTAACGAAGGATAATAACCTCTAGGTGTTGGGTGATAAGGAGCACGAGGTGGTGAAAAACTTAACCCTGGGTTTTCTAAGAAATTAGTCAAAGAAAGATACCAAGTACTGCTCCTAGGTGGACTGTAAAAAATTGATTCACGCTCCCTTAGCTCAATAATAGGTTGATTTTTAGGGATAGGGATGCCTACTTCTTCTTCCGGAGTAGCAAGTTCTTCAATAGCAATAAGTCCAGAAGGAAGATCTTGGGTGATTACTCTTTCTACCCTAGGTGAACCAGGACCACTAGAAGTTGGAGAAACAAACCCCGATGTCGGAGTAGCAGCAAATTCACTTTCAGGCTTGGATATTTCAGGTTCCTCACCTATATCACTAGTAGATGAAAAGCTACCAGTAACTTCGGAAACAGACACTGACTGTGGATTATAATCTGCCACTAACGGTTGAAAATCAGGATGTACTATCAAAGAAGATTCTCCTTCTTCAGGTGACCGAACTCTACTGTCTCTAGGAGTTATGAGGACTTTCAAGCCTTTAAGCTGGCTCGGTACTTCCTCAGGAGGTTGGCCCCGAAGTCTACGGGACTTCCTCAGTAACTCAGCCACGTTTACAAACTCAGGAGGTTGGCCCCGAAGTCTACAGTACTACCTTGGTAATTCAGCCACAGTTAAAAACTTTTAACTACTTCACACGCAAACAAAGTAAAATCTCAATGAAAAGCAACTAAAGTCTCTAAAGAACCAAACAAATTTGAATCACACGCCTAAAGAATCTAGGAGATCAAACACACACAAACAGTAACTTTCCGTACTGAAAACACTAGCTGGTGATGAAATCCAACGTCGCAGAGTTCAATACAGAAATGGCGGTTGGAACAGTTACCCTGGCAACCTGCTTAATTAATAGACTGGCACAAGTTCCTCCACTTAACCGTCTCGAGTGAAGAGAACCCCCCAGAAAATCCAAGTGAGTCTAGCTGACGTCTGCTCCAGGTACAGTGGGATCTTCCCACCACTGTCACCTTAGGAAGAATCCTAAAGAATATGGCCACTAAGGTTACCAACTAAAACAAATATACATGGGGGAACAGTCTACGATCTAATACGCACGCAAGGGCAGAGTAGCAAGCTCAATCCCCTTGAAAGCTCCTTGACATAATCCAAGGTTTACCAACAAGTGACCCCAGGCTCCTCGACAATGGTTAATCCGAGGTTTACAGTTTTTAATACGTGAATATCTGGCGTCGTTCCCAATGAGGAAGGATTGATTCCCACACTGGTTCAGACACGATCTCGTGCTTCTCCTTTAAGAGGAGCTTTCCCAGAGCATAAATGCAATAATTGGATTTCTTCCCTACCACAAGATACAACTACTTGTTTGTTTTTACTGTCTTGGAGAGTTAATTACTCTCCTACTCCAAGACACTAGCTTAAGCTAAGTTGGTGTATCAGAGCCCTAGAAATAAAAATGTTACTAGATGAATTTTACTTTAAGCGTTATTTTTATTGGTTTTTGTTTAAGTCAAAAGGTGCGGAGATGAAACTTGTGGTATGAAGACTCGACTCAAAATCACTAAAAATGCACCTAAGATGATTTAAACAATCTTTTTCTCTTCGATGAACTTCTAAACTAAGAAAGAGTTTGAGAATGCAAATACTTTGTAAACACAAATCTTTCTCAATCAAACAAATTAAAAGAAGATCTTTTTTCCTTTCCAATGCACTCAAAACGAGACAACTAGTTATTTCACAAAAATTTCCCTTTTTCGTTCCAAAGCACTCAACCACTACAAAACAAAAAAATTTCAAAAGAGATTTTTTTATATTTTTTATAAAACACTCAAAACTATGGAAATGACTAACTTTGAGATCTATAAACTATAAAAACCTATTTGAAGTCAAAGCCTACTAGATGTCTTTTTTAAGGATGTTTTACTTAGCTAGATGTAAGCTAAGGACCAATTTATGCAGAATCACAAATAAGTCAAGAACAACCAATTTTGTTTTCTTTTTGAAAATGAAAATCCAAACTTTTAAACACAAGCTTTTCGAAGTTTTGTAAAGAGAAAACTCAAAGCGGATTCCTCAACAAGGGGAGATTTCATAAATGGTCAGACTCATAAGAAGGTTGGTAGGCACTAAGGTGATCTGAAGTCCCTACAGCTTCTAAGCTCAGAGCCACTACACAACCAAAATGAAAAAACAAGCCCAACAAGCAAAACTCCTAGGAATTTCACCTAAAACCCTAACACTAATGGAATCAACCTAAGGAAAGCTTCTAACAAGTTATATGCAGGTTTGGGCAGTGGATAACTTCAGTAATTAAGAGTCTTCATCATTCCTTCGGTAATAAAGATTCTACCTTAAGTAATGAAAAGCAGTATTTCTTCCTTGATCAGTTAGAAGTCTTTCCTCCTCCGGTGGTGGTCGTTCAGCCTGGATCACTAGGACGATGTCGGAAGAGAATACAAGAAAAGAAAAGCTTCCCTCAACTTTCTATTGATCCTGACTCTGGCTTATTTCTAAACAAAAACTAAGCTGACTAACAGAGGAAATCTTAGGTTTTTCAAAATTTTGACAGGGTCCGCAGGCCCACAGTTGACACAGGTGCGGTCCCGCTCTGTGCTAAAAGCAAAGGTGCGGATAGGTACGCACTGTGTCAAACGGCTAGGGTGCGGTCCTCTCCCAAAGCTATGAAAAACAAAAAATAACCCTGGATCTACAAACTCTACCCAATTTTACACACAAAAAGCCAAAAACAGAAACAAAAACATTGTTTCTCAGGTCAAAGTAAAAACAAGGAAAACAATCAAGTCCCCAACAAAGTCGCCATTTTGTCACACGGAATAAGTCGATCTTGTGGACAAGATAGACCTTCCTAGAATCGAAAGAAGACCTAATGACAAGCAAACCAACCAGACACTATCTTTCTCTAAACATGCTTTAATAAACAATGGCAAACAAGTGTTTTTAGGGCCTACCTTAGGTCCAACGCAAGTTTGTGGATGCCCTCACTCCTTCGATCCAAATGAGCTCCTTTGTCGCGAATCTGCAAACACAAACAAGGCAAACAAATTAAATAGCACCTAAAAAGCTAATATCATAAAACATATTTAACATGAAAGTCAAGGAGTCCATGAAACAAATAACATGAGATACTTGTTGAGAAAAATGAGTTTCATTGTATTAATTCAAAAGAAGAAGAACTTTACAACCTTTGCCTTGACGCTGTACAAGCTCCTCCCAGGGTCTAGTAAGAAGTCTCCTCTACTTTGACAAGTTTCACTCACTCCCCAATGAAGCCAAAAAGGTATGTGATCTCTCCTCTTAAGCTCAACTAGGAAGTCTTGATTTCACCAGCATTTACCCTAAAAAATGTTCAGCTTCTAACCTCCTCAGCAACCAGCCCAATGCCTGTATTTATAGTGCAATGGAGGGAGGTTACTAGGTCCTCCTTCAAAGGGATAAAGCCCTCCTTCAAAGGGATAGCTCCTCTCATCAAGGGATTAGCTCCTTCTCTTTTGGGATGCATGAACCACCTCAGAGCAAACAATCCACGTCAAAATTCCTTCTAGAATCCTCTAGAATTAACCCAAAGTGAGTTTTTTAAGATAAAACTTGCGCCTTTTGACTTTCACAGGGGTCCGCACCCACACCGTTAGGGACAGAGTGGGCAAGTCCGCAGTTTTTGTACACAGAAGGTGCGGGACCGCAGGTGACAGTGAGAGAAAGTGCGGAACCAGAGTTTCATTGATTTTCAAAGTCTTTCTCCCATTTTCAAAGCTTGACTTGAAGAGCTGAGGTCTGAGACTTGCCTAGGAGGATAGTACAAGTGATGATAGACCCATACTGACTGTAAATAATCATGGTGATGATATTTTTGTGTAACAGCAGCAAACCCTCAAAATTGTAACTAGGTTCTTAGTTGCTAATGGAATCTCAGAGTATTAAACACAAAAGAAATAAGGGGTTCGTAACCATGGAAACAAGAGCACTAAAAAATATACAGTAAGTCTTTTATTTTCTTTACAATAAAAGAAATAGTCACCGTTTAGAACAAACCCAACCACATGGCAGCACAGGAGTATAATAAATAGAATTCATGTACATAAAACGGAAAATGGGTGCCTGCCTGATTTACAAAACCTACAACTTGCATGGAGTAACAGAGAACAGCTATACTTCGAGAAATGAAGGTGATTAAACTCTGAAACGATAGTCCATCCAATCTCAAGGACAACCATTAAATACAAAACCAATTTCATCACAGCCGCGGAAAAAACAACAATTATATATATACTTAAACAGGAATGATTGCAAGAAATAACCAAATAGAGACAAACAGAAGAAATTCATGCAACCTGCAATTTCAACACAGTACATTTCTAGACAACGGAAAAGAACATGATTATATTTAAATAACTATAATCCAGGGTAACATGGCCCTTCATGAATATAGGCAAGTATTAAAACCCTGAGCTTTAGCAAATAACCCAGAACAGCTAGACTATAGCCGGAGTTAAATTACAAACTTATGAGTTGCAAGAGGAAATTACTCCGAAGTGGCCTCAAACGCAGGACCACAGGGAGCCCTCAGCATACAACAGAAAACCCTACCTAGCACTATCAAGGCCTACACTTGTGAATACAAAACTACAATAACAAAGAAGGAACTGTATTTCCAAAACTGGAGTAAAACTTCCAGAAAACTTCAGGATTCATCCATGCCCTCGGCCCAAACTTTTCATTGCATAGAATGCTTACCCGGGACAAAACACCCAGCAATAACTCATGGAAAGGGTTGCATATGTGGAAACTTCCAGAACCACAACTTCATTTTCCTTTTTCCTACAAGCAGAAGCCAAGATTAACAATCGGTGTTTAGAAATCAAGCTGTGTAAACGAAATGCAATTCGCACTATAGTCAAATGGAAAGGAACACAAACCTTGCTTATGGTAGAGCTAACCAAGCGCCGAGGAAAGCCTTAGTCCGCGCCCATAACCCTCACGGCTTGCGATCCATCAACACTGAGCGCTAACAGTGCAAAGGAGAAACCAAACAATAGAACCAAACGCAAAAGGGGAGAGGTATGAATGATGCACATCTGCAATGAGGCGGTGGAGTAGCCTCCAAGAAGAAGCCTGGCCATTGGATTGGCCTCCTTACTCCTCCTCCATCGATGAGGTGAAGAATCCAAGCTTGCAGTCACCAAAGTTTCATTTGCCTACGCCACGTCAAGCAAGACAACGCAAGGATTAATGAAAGCAGAGAACAATAAATCCAAAAGGATCGAAATGTGATATTTGTGGTGTGGGAACACGGAGAATTAAAATGCAGTAGATTTAGCTGTTAATCTCAAGTGGTCAACATAAATGCTCATGGAAACTCTAATCATAGTGTTGGATCGAAAACCGAACCGTAGCCAGTGTTAGGGGTTTAGCACGTCAGCAAGGTGTTGTCACACATTTAAAACAAAAAAACAAGACTGAGTAATTGAACCTGGTATGACCCAAGGCCTAATCTGAATAGTAAACAGATAGGTGCTTGACTCCTGGTAAAAAAAAATTACTGTATACGTATGTAATATAGGAGTGTCACATTAAGTTACACAAAAACTTAATTGTGATTGCAAAAGGTTCCTAAAAAATATTTTTTTATTTATATTTTTAAGTTATGATTAAAATTGTGAAGACAAAAGGAAAATCTTGTTTATTGTAGTGTTGACTTAAATTTTATTTTTTGATGATGATGATGGTTAACTTCCACTAAGACTAAACTTTGGTCTATGAAACAAATTATTTAATTTGATTTAAGATTTTATTCCTATGCTCAAAGAGCTTGGAGAGAAGCCTCCCGAGCTCACTATAATTTTGACATCGTAAAAGGCTAGGAAGGTCAGTATTGCAACAAAGATTATGAAAATGAGATCTAATGTAGTTTTATGCAGGGCACGCTAAGAGGAAGTGGTTTTCATCCTCGATGTCCCTATTCTCACGGAGATGGCAGATCCTTTATATTGCATCATGATTTAAAATTGAATTATGAAAATATATAATATAGGTAAGTTTTATGAGGAAATTGATTGAACCAAGTCCATTCAATAATGAAAATCAACAATGGAAAAATCAATGCAATTTCCATGGCTAGTAAGAAACCTAATGGCAACCATTTTTTTTTAAGAACATATTAATTATGGAAAAAATCATAATTTTAGAAATTTTTTTATAATTAATTGAAGAGGACACTCTGCCATTAAAGTTGTTTTTCCTATTTTTATTTTTTTCAATAATTTTTAATTTTGAAATTTTAATTTTAAACCACATAAAATTAATCATCCAACAATAAAAACTTTTGAAATAATTTCTAAAATTTATTAAGAGTCTAAGCATTTTAACCCAAACTATACTAGTCTCCCAAGTATAAAAATATCAAGTACTTCTTAATAAGAATAATAGAGGCATATATATGATACCTTGAATATTTTTAATTAATGTAGATGTACTTTCTAGGTGTATTAATATTTTGGTATTTTTTTTATATTTTTATAAATAGAGTTGTTTTTAGTGAGATTTTTTTGAAGTTTTTTTTGGGGTTTCTGGTCTAATTTCTTTAAAATTTGGTAGGAATTTATTGAAATCAAAAGTTGTATGGGTAACCCCTACACAATCCAAGTGCCTCGGGGTTTTTCAGGGTGCTCAATCCATAAATATAGTAAAAAAAACGAGTTTAAATAACACCAGAAAACCCAAAAAGTTGCACTAAAAACAACTCCTTTATAAATTATATTTTGATTTATAAATGAAGAAATTATATATTTTATTTAAACATCTTTTATTTTTTAAATATTATATTGATGAAAATGATAATAATGGTTAACATTCACTAAGACTTATAAGCTTTACCAGATTTAAATAAAAGATTAAATAGAATTTTGTAAAATTTTATTTCTATGTTCAAAAATAAGTGAGGGAAGTGCTCCATCAGCACAATTTTGAATTTTGTTGGGTTAAAAAGTAAATAAAACATTTTATTAAATTTATAAATGCTTTATTACAATATATTTATGACATTAAGTTTTTTTTTTTTCCCTCCAAAAGGTAAATATTAAATATTTTTTATTCTAAATATCTTTCTAATATTTAAATATTCTGAGTTAGATAAGTGGGCCATAAATTTTGATGATTCTTAAAAAAAAATTAATTTGTCTTTTTTAAATAAAGTTTTTAAATGATTTAATTAAATTGTTTAATTATTTGAGCTAATTATTTCTCTTAAATATAAATAATTATTATTTTATTAAAGTTTAATATGAGGGCAATGTGTGATTCAATATATGCTCAATATAGATTTTATAGTGTCCCTCTTAAACTAAAAATAAAATATTCTCTAAATAAAAATCTGTTACAATAAAAAACAAAAATGAATTTGCATGTTTAGTTAGTAATTAAAAACATTATATAACATCAATAATTCCAATATCATTCTCGTCATTCTCTTTATTCAATTTGTTGTTGATATTACAATCCAATATGGTAAACATATTTTACTCACTCCTTGTCATAAATAAAATCTTTCAATGTCCACTTATGTAATATAATTTCATACCAACTTTAAAAAGAAATAAAGTTAAAAATAAAATAAAAAATTATCAAGTACTTCCTAATTTGTTTTTTCTTTTTTTGAAAACCATTTTTTATAAAAATATTGTTGGAAAAAAGTAATTTTATAAAATTATTTTAAAAAAATTAACTAATTAATAAAAATTTAATATAAAAAAATTATTTTAAAAACCATTTCTATTTTTTTTAATTATAAATTATTTTTAAATTATAAATTTAATTTTTATACACTAAAAAATTAAAAATCATAAAACTTATTTTTAATTAAAAATTATTAATAAATTTTATATGGAAAATTATTGCTATAAATTTATATACAATAAGAGTGGATTAAAAGAAATTAACAGGCAAATTGTGTTGTCACATTAACAATTACTAATATACTCATGGCAAGGGATAAAAAAACGTAAATATAAATATATGATACCTCAAATATGGTTAATTAATATAGATGTACTATCTTAAGTGTAAATATTGTTAATTAATACAGATGCATTTTCTTAAGTGTATTTATATTTTGGTATTTTTTTATAAATTATATTTTGATTATAAATAAAGAGATTATATATTTTATTTAATAAGTTTTATTTTTTAAATATTATATTTATGAATATGACTATGATAGTTAATATTCAATAAAATTTATATGATTATTACACTTTAAGAAAATAAGAGATTAAATAGAATGTTGTAGTGTTTTATTTTTATGTTCAAAATAAAGAAATAAATGAGAGAAGTGGTCATCACCATAATTTTGTTGAGTTAAAAAGTAAATAAAACATTAAAAGTATTTTATTAAATTTATAAATATTTTATTAGAATATATTTATGACGTTATATTTTTATTTTCTCTCCAAAAGATAAGTATTAAATATGTTTTAATATTTAAATATTCTATATGAAATGTTTTATGAGTTAAATAAGTGGGCTATAAATTTCGTTTACTCAAACTTTTTTCTTAATTTGTCTAAAAGTTTTAAGATGATTTAGTTAATTGTTTAATCAGAGTTAATTATTTTTTTTAAATATAAATAATTATTATGTTATTATAAATTAATAGGCGGGTTGAGGGTAATGTGTGATTTCATATGTGCTCAATATGAAGTTAAATGTGTCTATTTTAAAATAAAAATAAATTATTCTTTAAATAGAAAATTAATATATTTTACAATAGAAAACAAAAATGAATATGCATGTTTAGTTACTTTTAATTAAAAACATTATAAAACATCAATAATTCTAATAGCATGCCTCTTCAAATATAAATAAAATACTCTCTAAATAGAAAAGTAGTATATATTACAGTAAAAAACAAAAATAAATATGCATGTTTAGTTAGCTTTAATTAAAAACATTATACAATATCAATAATTACAATCTCAATCTCTTACAACCCAATATGGTAAGCATATTTCACTCACTCTCAATCATAAATAAAATCTTTCAATGTCCACATATGTAATATAATTTCATATCAACATTAAAAAGAGATAAAGTTAAAAAATAAAATTAAAAATATCAAGTACTTCCTAATAAGAATAATAAAAGGGAGATGTGTAATTCATTCAATTCTTAATATAAAATTAATATGTGACATTTTGTAACATCCCCAATTGATCTGAATTTGAAACTACTTGTAAATTGTGTAGGAATTTACAGGGTAAGTTCCTCAGAAAGAACACCAAAAGGACACCGCTCACAACCAGATCACAGATCAATACACCAGTATTTTTGACGTGGTTAAAACCCTCAAAGAGGGAAACAGTCCACGGCCTGCGCCAACGTGGCTACTACAGGCAATTTATTAATCAAAGAATGAAAATTTACATAAGCTTCTCTCATGCACGGATTACCCGAACAATGACCCTCCATGCGCTTTAAATAGAACTCATGGACCAATCGGGTGTCAAGCCACGGATCAAGTGTCGGTAATACCGAGGAGAGAATGAACCGTCGGATCACTACATATCGTGACCGTCGGATTGTAAGTTACAAAATGTACAACGGTAAAGAAACACACTTTACCTAACTCTATACCTAACTCTAAACTAGACCAAGTTGTACTTAACTATTTCCTATGTGTCAGAATATCCTAACATCCCCCCTTAAGAACAACTTGGGATAGGATTGAAGGATTTACAAATATGACACAATAGGAGAAGGAAGGAGGCACTAGAGCCTATCCCCCCTTAGTGACAACTTCCTGAACTCCAAGCATATATCGAAGTTTAGTGAACTTCGCCTCTGTGAGAGCCTTTGTGAAGATGTCTGCAACCTGATCATCTGTTGAACAATATTGCACTTCAAGAACATGGTCATGAATGAGCTTTCTGATGAAGTGAATGTGTAGTTCAATGTGTTTGTTGCGCTGATGCTGGACTGGATCTTTGCATAGCTGAATGGCACTTTGATTATCACACCAAAGTGTGGTTGGATGTTGCTGCTCAAAGCCAAACTCTGATAGGATCTGACGAAGCCACAAGGCTTCCTTACTAGCTTCCACGGCACCACGATACTCTGCTTCTACTGACGAAAGAGAAATGGCAGCCTGTTTCTTACAAGCCCATGTAATAGGTCCTGAACCAAGAGTGAAGACATAACCGGCAGTAGACTTCCGATCATCAGGGTCACTAGCCCAATCAGAATCAGTGAAACCAACTAATAGAGGAGCTGCTTTGGCACTGTAATGAATCCCAAACTGTACTGTACCTCGAACATAACGAAGTATTCTTTTAGCTGCTTTCCAATGACTTTCACGGGGGTTTTGCATAAAACGAGCAACAAGGCCAACAGCAAAGGAAAGGTCAGGACGAGTATGGGTTAAATACAAGAGTTTTCCTACAAGTTGACGGTATAAGGTAGCATCAACTTCAGGAGAAGTACAAGAGACTGAAAGTTTGACTGCAGACTGAAAGGGAGAAGGGGCTGGCTTACAGTCTTCCATGTGAAAATGACGAAGAATATCACAAGCATACTTGGACTGGGAAAGGAAAATACCCTCCTTGGATTGCAAGACTTGAAGACCGAGAAAATAGTGTAAGTGTCCTAAGTCTGTCATTTCAAATTTCTTTTTAAGGTTGGACTTCACATGGTTTATAAGGTTGGGATCACTACCAGTAAGAATAAGATCATCAACATAAAGAACAAGGATGATAAGAGAGTTGCCCACTTTCTTGGTGTAGACAGTATTGTCAGAATAACACCTAGAAAAGCCAGATTCTAAAAGAAAGCTATCCATTTTGGCATACCAAGCCCGAGGAGCTTGCTTGAGACCATAAAGGGATTTCTTAAGTCGAAAAACAAGGCTGGATTCTGTTTGTATGAAGCCAATGGGTTGTTCCATATAGATTTCTTCCTGCAAGTCCCCATGCAAGAAGGCAGATTTAACATCCATCTGATGGACTTCCCATTTTAAAGAGGCAACAAGGGAAAGAACAAGGCGGATAGAGTTCATTTTGGCAACAGGGGAGAAGGTTTCAGTGTAGTCAATGCCTTCAACCTGTGAAAAGCCCTTAGCAACAAGACGAGCTTTATGTTTATCAACTTTCCCATCTGGTCCATACTTGGTTTTGTAAACCCATTTACATCTAACAAGTTTGCGTCCCTTTGGTAGAGGAACAAGATCCCATGTATCATTTGTCAACAATGAATGATATTCTTCATTCATAGCTGCTTCCCAATGTGGATGGCCTGAAGCTTCTGCAAAAGTGTCAGGATCATGATTTACTGGAGCTTGAGCCAGTAAAGAAGAGGCTCTTTCAAACTGAGAACGTGTACGTCGCTGATCTGTAGGATCACCGGCAAGATCACCTGCTGCATCCCGAGTAGCACGGACCCATCTTGGAAGTTGAGGATCCTGAGAAGGTGGGGGAGGATTGTCATCCTCACTTTCATCATCTGAAGAAGAAATTTTTTCAAAAGTAGAAGAGATAGGAAGAGGTGGCACATCCGCCGGACTAGGCTCGCAGGCCGATTTATTTTCATCAAATTTTACATCTCTTCTAATGATAACATTTTTGGACTTAAATGGAATAAGTCTATAACCTTTTACATCTTCAGAATATCCAACAAAAGTACATTTCTCACTCTTAGGTTCTAAAGCTTTATGCTTTTCATCTGGAATATGGGCCCATGCTTCATTTCCAAAAACACGAAAGTGACTTACATCTGGTTTAATGGAACTCCAAGCTTCTTCTGGAGTGATATTCTTTAGAACCTTAGTAGGAGTGCGATTGATTATATAATTTGCACAATTAATTGCTTCGGCCCAAAAACTAAGACTGAGTCCTTTAGATTGCAGCATACAATTAGCCATTTCCTTTAAGGTGCGATTTTTCCTTTCAGCTACACCATTTTGTTGTGGAGTGTATGGAACAGTATGTTGCATTTGAATTCCATTTTCGGTGCAAAAGTTGATGAATGTGTTTTTAACATATTCTCCACCATTATCAGTTCTTAGCTTAAGAATTTGATGTCCAGATTGTTTTTCAACAAAGGCTTTGAAGGCCAAAAAAGTGTTAAATACTTCGCTCTTGAGTTTTAAGAAGTATACCCAAGTGCGTCTGGAGAAATCATCAATGAAAGTTAAGAAATACTTGCAGCCAGAGAATGAAGCAACAGGAAGTGGACCACATAAATCACTGTGCACAAGCTGTAAAGGGGTTGAGGCGTGCCAAGAGGCACGTTTTTCAAAACTGTCCCGATGATGTTTTCCGAGTACACATCCGGAACAAACACCATCTCTGCAAGATACCATAGGAAGACCTGTCACCATATTTTCTTTACATAGATGCTGAAGGGAGCGATAGTTTAAGTGACCAAATCGCTAATGCCAAAGTTTGCTCACTTCATCATTATGAGCAACAAATACTGAGGGAAGATTTGATGACCCAAAGTTGTGAAACTTATACAACCTTGTGGAATCATCAGCAATACCAGTAGCTAGAATCTGTTTAGGATCTCTTAGATCCTTGATTACAACATCATGAGGTGAAAATTCAACAATTTTACCTTCACCTGAATGAGTTATCTGATATACAGATAGAAGGTTGCAGGATAAGGTTGGAACACATAATACATCATTAAACTGACCATTGTCTAGATGAACAGTTCCAGTCCCTACAACATTAAGAGATCTATCATCACCAACATATATATTTTTGGTGTTACAATCATTTAAAGAAGAAAACATGGCTTGGTTTTTGGCCATGTGATAAGAGGCTCCAGAATCAATGAGCCACTCATGAGAATGAGAAGAAGAAGATACATTTAATGCATAACCAGACTGAGATGATTGACAACGACATGCAGAAAGTGCCATTCCTGAAGATGAAGTTGAAGTTGAAGTTGAAGAATGCTCCACATGGATCTTATGTTTCTTCATTGCGGCTTCCAAGGCTTCCATCTTCTTAAAGCATTTAGATTCTAAGTGGCCATCTCGATTACAAAAATTACAATGTCTATCAGTCTTCTTCCATTTGTTTTTATTGGTCCTATCATTTTGCTGAAATGATCTTTCATTTTGAGGTTGAGTTGGTTTAGGACCATTCTTTTGAGGATATGACTTCTTAGGATTCTTTGAATTTGGTTGCTGCTGGGCGGCTAACGCTTTCGTGGAAGAGTTTCCAAGATTAAGAAGACCAAGGTGTAAGAGTTTTTCTTGTTCTCTTATTAAAGAATCACAAAAAGAGTCAAAGGAAGGGGCCTTGTAGTCTTTTCCTTGACAAATGAAAGCTTCCCTTGTAGAATGGAAGGTGGAAACAAATACAGAGTAGGCTGGTCCCAACTTAGTAAGGATGGAATAAATAAGGCTATCTTCTTTCTTAACCTTAACACCTTCCAAAAGATATCTAAGGGTCTTGAATTTGGACAAGAAATCTTCAATGCAAGAAAAATTATTAGGATCCAATGTAAGCAACTCATTTTCAAGTTGATGGGCTCTAATTTCATTTTTAATCCCAAAAACTTTAGTGAGTTTTTCCAATGCTTCATGAGGAGTCTCAAGTTCTGCAATATGGAATCTAAGATCAGGAGAAATAGACATCCCTATCAAACCACGTTCTTGATCTTGTCTATTTTCCCATTTTGCAGCCTTGTCTTCATCTTTTGGTTTCTTCTCTTGGTCTGTGGCTATTCTGTAGAGACCTTTACTTCTAAGTAAATCTTCCATGTAGGCTATCCATTGGAAGTAGTTAGTGCTGTCAAGAATGACTTGGCATGGACTTTCCATTTTTTTTTTTTAAACTGAAGCTGAAGATGCTGAAAGTAAGTGTTCCAATGGATAGATCTCGAAAAATTAGGCTGTTTTAAAAAACGGCTCTGAAAAAGGCTTCCGGATGAAGAAGTTATGGCTTTTTGAAAAAAAAAATTGTTGAAGCTGCCGGCAAAGTGCACGAATGTGCGGAAATGAAAAAATCCGCCCCCACAAAATGGAGACTTGAACCCAAGACCTCTACTCTCTTAAAATAGCTTTGAACCAATTGATCTATACAAAAAATTTGAGAGAGAGAGAGGGGGGGGCCTTGGTTTGCGTGCTTGCCTTGAGAAAGCTCTTTTTCCCTACAAAACACAAAACACAAAACCCAACACGAATATGCAAAGAAAAACAAACCTTGCGACTTGAAGTTAGCTTTAGCCAAAAAACTAGATATTTTTAAAAAAATGAACCTTGCGGCTCAAAGTTAGCTTTAGCCAAAAAACTAAATATTTTTCTCAATGTTTCTGATTTTCCGAGATCACACTAAGGTGCAGGGAAAAGAGCATATGCATGAGAAAAATCCTTCCTTTCTGTTTCTGATTTGCCCAGATCGCACAGAGTCGCAGGGCAAAGAGCATACGCAGAAATGAAAGGTATAGATCCGGTTAAAAAAAAACTAAATAAACCGAAACCGAAATAAGCAGAGAGAAAATAACAGTAAACTACAAATAAAGACTGTATACCTCCAAATCTTAAAACCGACGCAGCTAGGGCTACCGGAAACCTTGTCGCGTGAAACGAAAGGGGTTCCTCACTGAAACAGATGCTCCGAACACAACAGAGCAGTCCTCTCGGCCCGAAAGCAGTCAGAAACAGCAGATCTAGGAAACGGCAGTCGGATGCAGTTCTACCGCCTTCAGATTTGGATCACCAACGGACTCGGCCCTCAAATAGCTTCGATACCATGTAGGAATTTACAGGGTAAGTTCCTCAGAAAGAACACCAAAAGGACACCGCTCACAACCAGATCACAGATCAATACACTAGTATTTTTGACGTGGTTAAAACCCTCAAAGAGGGAAACAGTCCACGGCCTATGCCAACGTGGCTACTACAGGCAATTTATTAATCAAAGAATGAAAATTTACATAAGCTTCTCTCATGCACGGATTACCCGAACAATGACCCTCCATGCGCTTTAAATAGAACTCATGGACCAATCGGGTGTCAAGCCACGGATCAAGTGTCGGTAATACCGAGGAGAGAATGAACTGTCGGATCACTACATATCGTGACCGTCGGATTGTAAGTTACAAAATGTACAACGGTAAAGAAACACACTTTACCTAACTCTATACCTAAATCTAAACTAGACCAAGTTGTACTTAACTATTTCCTATGTGTCGGAATATCCTAACAAATTGTTTGCAAGGTATTCAATTCAGAAATATACATGTTTAAAAGATATCCATGTCTTGCAAAAAGAAAACAAATGAAATTTTTAGCTGTTCATGACCCATTTAAGCATAGCATATTTATTTCATTTTACTGTTTAACACACTAAAAAGAATTTGTTTTGCAAAATAAATCAACCACAGATGCAAAAGAAGTTGATAAAGCAGTTCACCCCTCCTGGGCTACGTCTGCTGGGTCCAAAGCTCCCAAATGGGCTTGTCCTTGTTTTAATTAAATGCTCAAATTGAATATACAGTTGAATAGAAGCATCTACAGGTGGAATAGATGGTAAAAATGGATTCAGAACACTTGAATCCTTCAGGATTGACTACTGGTTCACCTCCAATGGATACCTGCAACCCTATACAGTCTTCACAATACTGGGCCCTAGTGGCTCCTAGAACTTTCACGGCTCCAAAACCTCTGCAAATGACCTCAGATGGCTGTAAGACCTGCACCAATGGCTTCAGAAGGTTGAAAATACCCAATATCAAAATAAAAAATCGTCCAAAAAAACCTTTCCTAGCCAAAGTTATGGCCAATTAAAGTTTCTCCAGTCTGCCCCTAGAAAAACTCCAGCTAACTGTAGTTGGAGGCCAGATAAGCCCGCCAATTTTGGAGCGGCCGCCAAATTTGGCGCTCCGCCAAATATTCCGCCATGCTAACTGCAGTTAATAAATGCGCATGTGACCAAAATTTCGGCTGGCCGTTTGCATCGGATTGCGCGCTGGTGGTTAGTGTGCTGGCGGTTGGGGCTTAAGCCCTTGGTTTTGGGCGTTGGGTCGTATGGCATGGGGGGCTGGCCCTTAGGGCTGGCCCCCTTCGGGCCCTGCCTCAACACAAATTTAAACTTTAAATAACATTTTTTTGCGCCCATCTAACAAGAAATAATACCGTGGCCTAACGGTAAGGCGTTGGAGTGTTGTTACATAGGTCGTGGGTTCAAACCACGTTTGACCCAACTTTTGATTATATATGCACCCATTGTTGCTGACATCATCCCAGCCACGTGGCAGCCTCCGGGCTTGCCACGTGGCAGCCATTGATTCGCTGTCCAAAAGGAATATTCCAAGGAATATTCCATGGAATATTCTTTTTTAATTTTTTTTTAAAATTCAAAAATTAAGGGTTATTGGGCGATTTTGTTTTTGGCATAACTTTCTCATACGGCGACCGTTTTTCGAACCGTTTATGGCACCGGAATCAGGAAGATGAGCACTTTCTAGTCGTTCAACTTTGAACTAGTTTTGAGTATTTTAAATTTTGAGCAGTTTACGACACTTAGGACATGAGCACCTGATCACGCCTCCCCATTGGTAAGCTTTTGGACCCCAAAAGCCTTCAACTACCTATTAAAGAGGTGAGGGTACAGCTCCCTCACTCTGTCCACCTCCATCCACTTTTCCTTGTTCGGTTTGTTGCCTTTGAAACCAACCCGAACATAATCTACACTGCCCCTCCTTGAAGTGCGTGTCCTTCTGTCAAGGATTGTATCTTCTTTCAGCTCATCTAAGAATTCTGGCGAGAAATCTTCTATAGATGGCAGTTGAATAGCACTTTCATGATCAGCAATCAAAGGAGGTTCATACAAACATAAGTTTTCCACATTGACAACAGAATACATTTGCATGTAGGAAGGCAAATCTAATTGAAAAGCATTATTTCCAACCTTCTTGAGGATTTTGAATGGACCATAACGAATAGGCTTCAGCTTTTTACCTTCTCCTTGCATCCTTTGCTTACTAATTTACAGCCATACCTCATCCCCTTCTTGAAACTTGTGATCGACTCTATGCTTGTCGTGTCTTTCCTTGTACTTGCCTTGACTCTTCTCAAGTTGTTCTTGAATTTGCTGAATTCTTTCAATGAATGAACGAGCTTTGTCAATATCACTATGTCCCTCAATGGAAACATCTTTCTCAAGAATGAAATCAAGAGGTGATTTTGGCAAGTAACCAAAACAAGCTTCAAACGGTGAGGTGTTTGTGGAAGAGTGCTTGGCATGGTTGTAAGCATGTTGTATGTAGTGCAAATGTTCATCCCACAGCTTGGGATGATTGCTGTAATATCCTCTCTAGAGGTGCACAATGGTTCTGTTCACAACTTCTGTTTGTCCATCTGTTTACGGATGGAAAGCAGTACTTTTCTTCAACTTTGTGTCCATCATCTCCCATAGGTTGGACCAAAAATTCCCCACAAATCTGGAATCCCTGTCACTAATAATGGAAGTAGGCAAACCAAAGTGAATCCATACATGATGAAAAAATAATTCATCAGTTTGTTCAGCAGTTATAGTTTTCTTACAAGGCATAAGTATACACATTTTGCTGAAACGATCAACTACTACATATAAATAATCATGCTGCTTTCTAGATTTTGGCAAACCTCCTACAAAATCCATAGAGATGCTCTCCCATGGTCTAGAAGGTACCGGCATAGGAGTATACAAACCAAGCTTCCTATTACTAGGCTTGCTTGTAGCACATAATGAACAACCTCTTATGAACCTTGAAACATAATCTACCATGCGAGGCCAATAGCAATACCTCTGTGGATGTGCAACTGTTTTGCTTACCCCAAAATGGCCAACAATAAGAGAATAATGAGCTTCTCTTATGACATTTATTCTCTCCCCCTGTGGTATACACAACTTGCCCAAATGAAACAACAAATTGTTATGCATGTGATAGTCATTTTCCTCTACATGATTCCCTTTACTCAAGTTAGCATACACATCTTTAAAGTCATCATTAGATGCATATTGTTCTATGTAACTATCATGTACAATGGAATCATTCTTAAATAAAGTAACAACACCAATAATAGGCCTTGAAAGCATATCAGCAACCTTATTCAAAGTACCTTTCTTGTACCTTATTACCAAATGGAACTGTTGCAAGAAGCCCATCCATCTGAAGTGTCGTGACTGTGGTAACTTGCTTTGTGATTGCAAGTACTGTAAGGGCTGATGGTGGGTATGTATAACAGTTTCTTTGCCCATCAAATAGTGTTTCCACTTTTTGACGCTTTGCACCAATGCATACAACTCCTTATCATATGTAGGATAATTTACAACAGCACCATTAAAAGTTTCAGAATGAAAAGCAATAGGCTTACCATGTTGTAGAAGAACTGCACCCATGGCATAATCACTAGCATCGGTTTGTATCTCAAATGGATGTCTCAAATCCGGTAATGCAAGGACCGGAGCTGAACTAATCTTCTCTTTCAAAGATTTGAAAGCTTTTTGTTGCTTGCCTCCCCATTAGAAAGCATGCTTCACACTTGTCACTGCATGCATAGGAGCTGCTATAGAAGAGAAGTTAGAGATGAACTTCCTCCAATATTGAGCTGCACCCAAAAAAATTCTTACCTCTGTTATGGATTTGGGAGTAGGCCAATTCACAATAGCCTCTATTTTAGCAGGATCTATTCTCAAAGCACCTCCTCCTACTATGTGTCCCAAATAAACCAAAGAAGTCTTTCCAAATTCACACTATGACATTTTAAGAAATAACTGATTCTTCTTCAAAACATCAAGTACTTCCTTAACATGCATGACATGATCTTCTCTAGACTTGCTGAAAATTAAGATGTCATCTAAGTAGACAATAACGAAATCATCAAGAAAAGGATGCAAGACATCATCCATTACCCGCATGAAAGTTGCAGGTGCATTGCACAAACCAAATGGCATTACAAGCCACTCAAAGAGTCCTTGTTTGGTTTTAAAGGCTGTCTTCCAAATGTCACTTTCTTCAATTCTTACTTGATGATATCCACTGCGTAAGTCTAACTTAGTGAAATATCGAGCATCTTTCAGCTGGTCTATCAAATCATCTATCCTTGGGAGAGGGTAACGATTCTTTACCGTTATCTTGTTCAAGGCCCTTAAATCAACACACATACGCCAAGTGCCATCTTTCTTTGGAATCAATACAATCGGTGACCCACATGGCGAAGTACTTGGCCTTATGAAACCCTTGTCCAACAAGTCCTTGATTTGCTTCTTTATTTCAGCATTCTCCATAATAGACATGCGGTACATGCCTATGTTTGGAAGAGGACAATCTGGATGCAAATGGATTTCATGCTGAATCTCCCTCTTAGGAGGCAAACCTGTTGGCTCCTGAAACATCTCATGATATGCATCAACTACATCATACAGTTCTGACTTAAGTTTTGGATCACAGTTGTCAAATGACTCATGATTCACATCAACCTTGGGCTTAATCATAAGAAGAACAAAATTCTTACTTGAATTGACCAGCCTTTTTACCTGTCCTGCATTCACCATCGCAATATTTGTCTTCTTGCGATGAGCTCTAACAATGAACTCCTTGCCATCTTTGAAAATATGATATTTGTTTTCATGACGATGAAAGATAGCTTTCCTGTCAAACAATTAAGGACTTCCCAAAACAATTCCTGCTATATCAAAAGGTACCACATCAAGTTCAACTGTGTCAATAAAATGTGCAGTAATTGCAAAGTGCAATGTGCACTTTCTTGAAACTTGTAAATTTTCATCCTTGCAAATCCATCCAAGTGGATATGGCTTCGGATGTGGAACGGTCTCAAGTTTAAGCTGCTTGACCAAGTCCTCTAATATAAGGTTTGCTTGTGACCCACTATCAAAAAGTGTGTCAATTTTTGTATGTTTTGAAATCACCCTCACATGAAACAATTCAATTCTTTCTTCCTCATTAGGAACTTGTACATGGCAGTTTGAGGTACTAGTGCTGGCTTGAGTTTCAATTTCTTTTCCCTTCAAGTTTTTCAAACCCATGGCTGCAATTTTGGTTTCATCACCTGAATCATCCCCTAAATCCTATGGTGTAGATGTAGTAGCAGCAGTTTTCTGTTTCCCTTTGGATTTGTTAAATTGAGGTCTTTTTTCAGGATGTAATTTCCAACAGTTTTTCTCCTCATGGCCTGGTTTAGAACAGTGTTTACAGATCACTTTCTCACTCTCCTGTTTGATAGATGCATTCTTTTTGCCCTTTCCCTTGGAGTTTTTCTCTTTGTTTTTACCCTTGGGGGGCTTGTTTCTACCCTCTTCAAATGTGTTTTTTCCCCTTGCCTCTAAATGGGTAGCTTGGACACAAACCTCGTCCAGGCTAGTAGGGTTAAACATCAAGATGGTGTGTCTAAGGTAGCTATGCAAGCCACCAATGTATTTCAGCAAGGTTCCTGGGTCTGTAAATCTACCCCTAACAAGAGAGCTCTTCTCCTGAATTCTTGGGTGTAGCCTTGGACACTCTGACCCTTAAGTTGTCTGAAATTTTTCTAGTTCATAATGGCTTTCTGCATGTGAGCAAGAGGATAAAACTATTTTTTAATGGCTAATAGAAATTCAGGCCATGTTAAGGTAACCTTACCAAATTTCTTGATCTCCTCTTTAGTCTTGGCCTCCCACCAGACCAATGCTACTCCATCCATTCTCAAAGAAGCCAACTGAATCTTTGTGGCATCATCATGCATACTCTGGATCCTCAAGTAAACTTCCAACTGCCTAATCCAGTTGTCAAGCTTTTTTGCATTCACTTCACCATTAAACATAGGTAATTCAAATTTTACATCAAGCTTCAAAAAAGGACTTTTTCCAAAGGATCTATGCTTATGCACAGAAGAAGAAGACGGGGATGAAGAGGAAGAAGGTGATGATGGGGGTGGTGGATCACCATTTCCTCCATGTCCTTTCTTGGAATGATCATCATCCTTCTTACCTCCTGAATGACCCTCTCCTTCATGTGGATGTTTGGACCCTTCTCCAGCCAATTTCTCATTTCTTTCTTGGTACAATATCCTCACCATTTCAGTGAGGTCCAAGAAAGCCTTTCTGAAGACTCTTTCTTCTTCTTTTGGATCCATGTCTGCAGGAATTTCTCCTTCATGTGCAAACATTCTTGAAGCTTCTGCTGAGACTCTTGAGGGTGAAATTGAAGGTGGAGGTGATGGCTCTCTGGCCTTCCTTGACTGAGGATTCTCTCGTTCTCTAGTCAACTGTCCTTCCCCTCTTTTAAGTTTCAACCTGGTAAGCATCAATACTTGCAAGACAGTTAGAAGACCTTTGCACAAAACCCTGCTCTGATACCAACTTGATCTGAATTTGAAACTACTTGTAAATTGTTTGCAAGGTATTCAATTCAGAAATATACATGTTTAAAAGATATCCATGTCTTGCAAAAAGAAAACAAATGAAATTTTCAGCTGTTCATGACCCATTTAAGCATAGCAAATTTATTTCCTTTTACTGTTTAACACACTAAAACGAATTTGTTCTACAAAATAAATCAACCACAGATGCAAAAGAAGTTGATAAAGCAGTTCACCCCTCCTGGGCTACGTCTGCTGGGTCCAAAGCTCCTAAATGGGCTTGTCCTTGTTTTAATTAAATGCTCAAATTTAATATACAATTGAATAGAAGCATCTACAGGTGAAATAGATGGTAAAAATGGATTCATAACACTTGAATCCTTCAGGATTGACTACTGGTTCACCTCCAATGGATACCTGCAACCTTATACAGTCTTCACAATACTGGGCCCTGGTGGCTCCTAGAACTTTCACGGCTCCAAAACCTCTGCAAATGACCTCAGATGGCTGTAAGGCCTGCACCAATGGCTTCAGAAGGTTGAACATACCCAAAATAAAATAAAATAAATTCATCCAAAAAAACCTTTCCTAGCCAAACTTATGGCCAATTAAAGTTTCTCCAGTCTGCCCCTAGAAAAACTTTAGCTAACAGTAGTTGGAGGCCAGATAAGCCCGCCAATTTTGGAGCAGCCGCCAAATTTGGCGCTCCACCAAATATTCCGCCATGCTAACTGCAGTTAATAAATGTGCATGTGACCAAAATTTTGGCTGGCCGTTTGCATCGGATTGCGCGCTGGTGGTTAGTGTGCTGGCAGTTGGGGCTTAAGCCCTTGGTTTTGGGCACTGGGTCGTATGGAATGGGGGGCTGGCCCCCTTCGGGCCCCGCCTCAACACAAATTTAAACTTTAAATAACATTTTTTTGTGCCCATCTAACAAGAAATAATACCGTGGCCTAACGATAAGGCATTGGAGTGTTGTTACATAGGTTGTGGGTTCAAACCACGTTCGACCCAACTTTTGATTATATATGCGCCCATTGTTGTTGACATCATCCTAGCCACGTGGAAGCCTCCGAGCTTGCCACATGGCAGCCATTGATTCGCTGTCCAAAAGGAATATTCCCCAAAATATTCCAAGGAATATTCCATGGAATATTCTTTTTTAAATTTTTTTTAAAATTCAAAAATTAAGGGTTATTGGGCGATTTTGTTTTTGGCATAACTTTCTCATACGGCGACCATTTTTCGAACCGTTTATAGCACCGAAATCAGGAAGACGAGCACTTTCCAGTCATTCAACTTTGAACCAGCCACGGGCATTTTAAATTTTGATCATTTTACGACACTTAGGACATGAGCACTTGATCACCAATACACTACAATGGAATGTCAGACCAGGCAGTAACTCCTCAAAAATCAATTCGTTATATTCATTCAGGTTGGTCTTTATTATATACATGAGGGAGAGACTATTCATTTCATCTCCCGGTGACTCTTCACATTTTCTCATTAGTTACACTTATTCACCCAATCTTGATGATTAGGTGTTAACATTCTCCCCCTTAATCTGAAGGGATGTTGGTGAGTCCAAGCATCGTTCCAAATCGTTCAAGCTTTTCTCTTCCAAGCGCTTTGGTGAAGATGTCTGCAATTTTCTCATTAGTGGAACAATGGTGGAGATGGATTGTTTTGGCCTCAACATGATGTCGAATCAGATGATATTTAGTATTGATGTGCTTCGTTCAATCATGGAACTTTGGGTTCTTGGCCAACTTTATTGCCAAGGTATTGTCAATCATGAGTGGAGTCAATTGCACTTGTTTTACCTGCAAATCTTCAAGAATTTTCCTGAGCCACACAATTTCTTTTGTTGCCTCAGTTGTTGCCACATATTCTGCTTCTGTTGTGGAATCTGCTAGAACTGATTGTTTGCATGACCTCCAGGAGACAACTCCTAATCCAAGACTCATAGCATAACCTGAAGTAGATACCCCAGTTTCTTTGTCTCCATTGAAGTCTGAATCAGAGTATCCAATCAAGGTGAAGTCGTCCACTTGTGTATACTTGATTCCAAAGTCTTGAGTTCCCTTCAAGTACCTTAGAACTCTTTTTGCAGCAAACCAATGTCCCTCACAAGGCTTTTGTATAAACCTGGAGCAGATTCCAACAACAAACGAAATGTCTGGTCTGGTAGTAGTTAGGTAGTTGAGACTTCCTACAAGCTGTCTATATTTTGTTGCATCCTCAAATTCTTTTCCTTCAAAGGATGTGAGCTTTAAGTTTTGTTCCATTGGAGTAGTAAGAGGATTGCATTTTGTCATGCCAAACCTGTTCAATAGATCTCCAATGTACTTCTTTTGAGAAAGGAATATGGACTTCGGATGTTGAGTTACTTCAATACCAAGATAGTAATGAACATAGCCCAAATCAGTCATTTCAAAACCTTTCCTCAATTCCTTCTTTATGGATGCAATGTAGCCTTCATTGTTCCCTGTCATCAAAAGATCATCTACATATACCACAAGATATAAAATTGTTTTTCCAACCTTCTTGACAAACAAAGTTACATCATCAAGATCATAATGTTTGAAATTGAGTTTCAGAAGATGCTCAGTTAGTTTTTTATACTAGGCTCGCGGTGCTTGTTTGAGGCCATATAAGGATTTCACAAGTTTGCATACTTTATGTTCATGTCCTTTCAGAGCAAATCCTTTAGGCTGGGACATATAAACATTCTCTTTTACATCTCCATTCAAGAAAGTAGTTTTTACATCCATTTGATGGACTTTCCAACCGTTTTGAGCTACTAGGGCAAAGAGTGTCTGGATGGTAGCCCGTTTTGCTGTGGGGGCAAAAGTCTCCTCATAATCGACCCATTCCTTCTGTGCAAAACCATTTGCCACAAGCCTGGCTTTGTGGTTTTCAAGTGAACCATCAGCTTTATACTTGTTCTTGTAGACCCACTTGCAACCAATTGGTTTGGTTCCTAATGGAGGATCAACTAGCTTCCAAGTGCCATTCTTTATCAAGGCATCATATTCCTTTTGCATCGCTTCTTTCCATTCATCAAGAGAAGCAGCTTCTTTGAAGGAAGTTGGTTTGAAATCTGTAGACAAATTCAATTCACAATCATAAGAAAAATCCATATCAACAGGTGAATAAAAGTCATCTACATTACCTCCATTTTGCTGGTTTTAATTTCTAGTTCCTATCTTTCCAACCTCATCAGGATGAACACTTTCAAGTGTCATTGTCAGCCACTTTGGGGGACCTTTCTTAGATGCTCCAGGCTGCTCAGTTGATTGAGTTGGGTCTGAATCAAGATTTAGTCTCCCAATTCTATCAATCACATCACTTAAAGTATCATCTGTTGTTGGAGTTTCATGTGGGGGAGAGAGTGCTTCAGAAGAAGATTCCACAGGTTGATCTAGTATAGGAATCCCCCCTTCAAGATGTGGAATCTGATTATCAAATTCTTGAAATGATTTTACATTTGAGAATCTATCCAAGCAATCAATTTGCCGCTCAACAACATTGTCAGTTTTGGATGTTTCAAGAAAGATTACATCTCTAGATACAACAAGATTTTTATTGACTTCATCATAGAGACGATATGCTTTGGAGGTGTTTGAATACCCGATGAAGATACACTTACGACTTCTTGCACCAAGTTTGTTTCTATTTACTTTTGGTATCAAGGCATAACAGGTGGAACCAAAGACCCTAAGATGCTTTACCGAAGGAATGTGTCCATACCACATTTCATAGGGTGTCCATACCATTATCTGTCCTTAGCATCTTTATCTTCTTCTCTGTTTGATTTTCCACGAGAGTCTTAAATTCTTTAAACCTGTCAAAGACTTCAGATTTCTTCTTAAGGAAATATATCTATGTATTCCTTGAGAAGTCATCTATAAATGATACATAGTACACAGACTTACCCAGTGATGGAACCTTCACAGGTCCAAACACATCATTGTGCACAAGTTCTAATATCTGTTTCGCCCTCTTACTACCAGAGGGGAAACTCACCCGATTTTGCTTCCCATATACACAATTTTCACAGAAATCAAAATCCAGAGAGCTATTACTCATACCTTCTACCATACCTTTACCATGAAGTATTCGAAGGCCCTTCTCTCCAATATGTCCAAGCCTTTGATGCCACAACATGGTCTTCTCTCCAGAGACCACTAGATTTTCTACTCCACTTTTAGGAACCATAGAACTGTTGCACCCATCAATAACAGTCCTACCTTGCAACTTGTATAGAGTTCCAATTCGAACTCCCTGCATCAATACCAGTTCTCCCCAAACCATTTTGCAGGTATCCTTCTCGAACACTGTTTTTACACTTGCATCATCCAGCTTGGTTACATAAATCAGATTTCTGGCCAACGCAAGAATATGCAGAACACCCGAAAGTGTTCTAACCCTTCCACCTTGCAACTTCAACTTTACTTTTCCAAGACCAATGATTCTAGCCTTCCTATCATCCCCTAATAAGAAATCACCACCATCATATTTCTCATACTCACAGAACCACTCTCTATGGGGAGTGAGGTGAAAGGATGCACTTGAGTCAATCAACCATGCCTCATGATCTACATGTGTACTTGAAGAAGCCAAGTACACATCCCCACCTTCATCTGAGGTGGTTTTCGCCTCTGTAGAAGGAGCATCATCAGATCCCTTTCCTTTATCAGGAGCTTTAGATTTACAGCCCCTTTTATAGTGCCCTTCCTTTCCGCATTTCCAGCACACCACCTTTACAGGTTTTCTTGGAGATTTAGATCTCCCTCTAGATTTAGATCTCCCACTTGATGACTTACTTTTGTTTCTATTATGGGACCATCCTCATATAAACAAGGCATCACCATTTTGGCTCTCCATATTTTTCCATATCACCTCCTTCGTCAGCAAGGATGAGACTATTTCATCAAGCTACAAGGCAGTTGCATTGCTACCTATTGCAATAACCAGACTATCCCACGAATCTAGTAGAGAACATAACAAACTGATGCACTTATCTTCATCTAAAATTTTAATATCAACAGATGCTAACTGACTTACCATAGTATTAAATGCATTCAAATGCTCTGTCACCGAGTCTCCATCTTTCATCCTCAGGTTATACAGCTTTTTCCGCAGGAACAGTTTATTCACCAGAGACTTAGATTGGTACAAAGTCCCTAACTTTTCCCACAAAGCCTTCGTCATAGCTTCCCCTTATACATTTAGCAATACTGAATCTGAGACACACAATTGTATTTTTCTCTTTGCCTTCCAATCCAACTTCTTCCATTCTTCATCGGACACTCTCGTTGGTTTAGCACCCGAATCTACCGCGATCCATTGATCTTTATCCACCAACAGATCCTCCATCTTGAGTTTCCATATCTCAAAACTCTAACCATTAAAGTTCTCGATCTTTATCTTTCCACTACTTGCCATCTTCTTTCACCACAAGAATCAGTCTCGCAGATCTCCTATTGAACAAGGTCTACCACAGGCCCAAGCAAAACCCCTCAGTAACAAAGGCGTCCCCTTGAAGCCAAAACATCTCTGATACCAAATGTAGGTTTTAACCTCGTACAAAAATTACCTGCATACAAATTCTAAAACACAAAAAGTAAACAATGCAAAAACATAACACATAAAACACATATACATATAGATTTCCCCTAGATCCCAAAATCAGGACTACCAGCTTGATTTTTCATTATGTTCCTTTCAATGTTATAATAGATATTTATATATGCCGAAGCATCTAATACCATGGACCAAAGACCATCGCGTCCAATGCCATGGACTGAAAACCATCGCATCCAAAAAACATGTGCGAAAATCATGCACAAAACCATAGGTGGGTCTGCCCAACCTAACATAGGGTCCAAAACCAAAATTTTTCGGGGCACTGCCCTGGACCCCATAAAGTGGGGTTACGGGTACACCTCAAACCCCCTCTGACCCCCCCCCATCCCGCTACACAATCGGCACAACGAAGGGGGGCGAACCTCTAACCCCCCATTTAATTATGTGGGCTAGTCATGGAAAGAATATAACACAACCCAACAGGAAAGTATGGCCGAAGGCAATCCACATTGAACATTGGGTGTAGACCAAGGAATGGGGGAATATTGAGCTCAAAATCATTATCTCCCATAGCCTTGGTAACGGTGTATGGCCTATATCGAAGTGGGTGAATCTTGCAGTGGGGCCTAGCGAGGCGCTCCTTCTGCAAATGTAGCCAAACTTTGTCACCCACCTGGAACTTGTGTGGCACTCGATGTTGATCATGCCGCTGCTTGTACTTAGAATTTAATTTGTCCAATATGTCATGGACCTATTAGCGGAATGCAACAAATTACAAATATAACAATAAATACAGAGATGCAATAGAAATAACACTTAATTTTATTAATATCAAAGAACTAAAATATGCTTACATACATAATGGAAATAAACTAGCTCGGGCTATGGTAGCTTATCTTTGAGAAGAGATGTGGCTACTACATGCCTCTAAAATGTGTTATAATGAGGCTCAAGGGCCTTTTTATTATTGAACAATAAGGGAAATCCATAAACAACCAAAATTCTAACCACAGGAGATGGAACACTAAGAGTTTGTGGGCCCTGTTAGGGTTAGTTGGGCAACCAACTTTCTGGGGTCATAACTTGGTCATCTTATCTCCATTTAGCGCATACAATACCTCGTTGGAAAAATCTCTCCAAGTACTTCATGACTTGTGTAGTATGCCCATGGTGATGGGCTTGCTATGGACCTCAAAAAACGTCATTTAGGGGGTCAAAACTGCTCTAGAAGTTTGGGACCTGAAAATTTGTTAAAAATAGTAAATGCTACTATAAATAAGGAAACTGATGAAACCGAATGGAGGTCTGGATGGAATACATGGGTGGAAACCAATATCCACCTGGATAATTTATACATGAAAGGCATAAGAAAAAATTAACTTAGTTGACCTTTGGACTTAAGGTAGTCTACGACACCTCAAAATCTCAATATATACATATATGACTCATAGCTGAGCTAGAAACTCTGAGATCGAGGATGGTAACCCTCCAAAATATCAAAATATGAAAACACTAAGCAACAATTGTAAAAAAAAAAATTATTAATAGAAAGTAACAGGAACATAATCCTTGGTAGTCTTAAGGGACAATCGCTTGATCCTAGAAAGAAAAGGGGTGATAATTAGTAGTATTGGAAGCTATCAAGCAACAATTTGTTAATGGCTCCACACCCAAAACTGATTGGGGATCATAACCTCACCTACAAGAGAAAAAACAAAAAAGATCGTTAGAATCACAAAGATTTCCTGTGGTGGAGATATATTTTTTTATAGCACAAATAAATGCCAATAAAATCATCTAAAATGGATATCACAGTCTGCACTGGAAGAAAATTGGCAAGTCACCTATGAAGCCTTGTGTAAGTAACCTATGGAAATTAAACTTAAGAGATTTTACTGATTCACCAAAGGAACCCATAGTTAGCCCGTGCATGTTAGTGAGTGCAAATCCATTTTAAAAAAAGGATTTTAGTATTGATTGTATCTTTCTTGGTTGAAGACCTAAGACGATAGAGGTAGAAGGAAGAATGAATGAAGGGAGTGCTCTGGGGGGGTGTGGGTGGTTACCATATAACCATTGAAAATCCTCTCTACAATTCGATTACCCATAACACCCCTTCATCGTTGATCTTTTCCCTTTTTCCAAGAGCCGGTGGTATCGCCAGGTGGCAAAAGATTAATGCAACTTCTCGAAAGATCTTTTGAAATATCAAACATACCGAGGTACGAAGAACCAAGCCTAAGTTTGGGAGAAAACAATATTGAAACAAAGGTTCTCCTTATCGTAAATCAAAAACATTTTTAAAGTATAACACTGAATGGTTAATGTAGAGTGAAGATGATTGGGTATAAAATAAAGTAAATAAAAGTTCAAATTTTATTTTTCCATGTTGACACCTAATCATCAGGATTAGGTGAATAAGTGTAACTGATGTAAATAATGGAAAGTATGAAGAGTCACCGAGAGATGAAATGAACAGTCTCTCCCTCATGTATATAATAAAGACCAACCTAAATGAATATAATGAATTGATTTTTGAGGAGTTACTGCCTGGTCTGACATGGTATCAGAGCCAGCTCCATTTTTGGCATTCCAGTCTGCCCTTGTAACTCCCTTCTACCTATGTTCTGCCTATTTTGTAAAATTGACACATCTGCCATGCTTTTGAGGCCTGAAACCACCTTCCATACACTGTCATATACGTTTTTTATTCCAAGCCTGAACGTTGCCTGAACGTTGGCCTGAACATTGTTGATCTAAACCTCCATACCTAGGATACTCCAACATATTTTGGCAATTGCATATGCATTGGTACTACCAGGACAATGGCCAAACAACTATTGTGACTTCTCAGGCTTCCATTATGCCTCTCCAAAACTATGGAATAACTTCTACAAATGAGCTTAAAGCTCCTGTACAGTCCTTCAAATTTTGAATCATCTTTTCATTGAAAATGTAAAGTTGAGATTTCTAGTTTTGTTTCCTCTAATTTGATGGGTTTCTATATAAGAATGTTTGCTTTTTAACTCTATATTTTGTGTCATTTGGTTATATTGCATTATTTAGTTCACACCCTTTCCATCTCTCTTATCAAAGAACAACTTGTTGTTGACCTTATGAACTACAATGTCCCATGAATAGATAGATCGCGGAGCACACATCAATGTAGCCATGATTGCATTTGTAGCAAATACAGTGGCCTTATCCTCACTTGCGAGTCGCGTGATAAAGGGATCGTCAATAGTGGTTACCTTGAAGAAATTCCAGTTCTTGAAACACTCCATACAATGCCCTCTCCCTCCATACACTACTCTCTCCCATAGGCAGACCTCCCTTGACGACATTTATCACTACTCATACACAGTACTCATATACGCACAGTGCTCGGCCTCCCTTGATTGCATTTATCACTGCTCATACACAGCACTCATATACACAGCTTGTTTGCAACTTCTCCCTCCATACGCTGCTCCATTATGGTTTTATGGGGTTTTGAACAAAAACTCTAAGCTACAGGAGTCCTTTAAAGCCACAGAAGATGGAGTCCTTTAAAGCCATGCTGGAAGATGATTTTTTTTTACCAGAACTGCATTTTTATCAGTAATGCATTTTTTACCAAAACTGCATTCTTGATCAGAATTGCACTTTTTTTTCTTAAGAATATTGCTATTACAGTGCAGAAGTGAAAATATTTTATAGATTGGCAGCAGAAGTATTTTTACAGCACTCAGATTTTACAATGCATTCAATCATATCTATTGTGGGAGTAGTTCTCACTGGTAAGGAGAACTATCCTGAGTGGTCCCAGAAGATACAACACACCCTCATTTTCAATGAGTTGTGGAAAGGAGTATGTGTTGGAGACAGAGACAAAGAGCCAGAACATCCTACCTCAGACAAAGAGTTTTCCATTTGGGAAAATAAGAATAGAAAAGCCTATGCATTAATTACAGCATCTGTAACTGAAGAGGTGAGTTGCCATATTTCGCCATTTTCAACTGCTTTCGAAGCCTTGAAAAAGATGAAAGAACTCTATGACTCACATTCTGAACTTGAAGTTGTTCAACTCATGCTTAAACTCTTCACTCTTGAATTACAAAATAATGATCCTCTAACTCTTACATCTGAAGTAAAATCTATAATGCATGATATCAAAGCCACTAAGGTTGAATTGGATATTCCTCTTATCAATTTTCTCAAGGCAATTTATCCTAATTACTCCAATTATCTTAAGTCATTGCAAGAAAATGGAAATCTCAAAGATATTACCTTCGACTCTCTTGTGAAAAAATTTGCTGAAAGAGAAAAAGCTTTTGGAAAGAAGATAACCCCTGATTCTTCTGAAGTGGTTGTGTGCCTTGCTCATAAAGAAAATAATCTTGCCCAAGATTCTTCCAGAGGAAGAGGTGGTTGAAGAGGAAGAGGAAGATGTTTCAGAGGCGGGGGGGTAGACACTCTCAAGGAGAAAAGTTAGATTTTCAGTGCATATGTTGCAAAAGAAATGGATCACATGATGCCTCTACATGCAGGTTACCTTGGGAAAAAATTGAGCAGCAAAGAAACCAACAGAAAGATAAAAATAATGACATAGACAAAGGTAAAGCACCTGAAACTGCTCACTATGTTGTGGCACAATGTTATATTGGAGTAAATGAAGACTTATTTAATGCTTCACTTGCTTCTTAGAAAAATGATTGGTTGCTTGATTTAGGAGCAACTTGCCACATGACTCATAGAAAAGATTTTTTTGAAGAATTTACTGACAATGTTAATGGAGCAGTATACTTTGCAGACCAATCAAAACTCAAGCCATCAGGGCTTGGCACAATCAGGCTCAAATTGCCTGGTCTTCCAGACTTTCTTCTGCATCATGTTCTATATCTCCCACATCTGAAGAGAAACTTGTTGTTCTTGGTCCATATCCGCCAGAAATGTCACTCCATTCAAATGTTTGATGACAAGCTTGAGGTGAGAAAAGCATCTGACCACTCACTTGTCATGAGGGGGATAGAAGAAGAAAGGCTTCTCAAGCTGCAGGATACCCCTGCTCGTGCACAACATTTCTCATACAATTCTCATTATGAATAAGGTGCACTTCCATCAAGTTTATTATGGCATGCTAGATTTGGACATTTGAACTATGATAGCTTCCGCTTGTTGAAGAAAAATGGTGTTACTGGTTTGCCTACAATTACTAGGAAACTTAACCAATGTGAAGCATGTATTTTAGGAAAGCATAGCAAACATTATTTTCATGATTCACATTCAAGAGCACATAGGAAACTTGAACTCATTCATTCAGATTTATGTGGTCCAATGCATGTTCCTTCTGCAAATGGAAATAAATATATGATGACATTTATTGATGACTAAACCAAAATGTGTTCGGTTTATTTATTGAAGAACAAATCTGATGCTTTTCAAACATTCAAGAACTTTCATATATGGATTGCAAATGATGCACAATCTTATATTGGCTCTATTCTCACTGATAATGGAAAATAAGATACTTCAAATGAATTTGAAAACTAGCTTTGCCAACATGGGATCAAAAATCAAACAACTATGACTTATAATCCCCAACAGAAAGGTGTAGCTGAAAGAATGAATAGGACAATCTTAAATATGGTGTGCTCCATGATGTTTTTCAAAAATGTATAATTGATGTTTTGGGCTGATGCAGTTCTATGTGTTGTATATATAAAGAATAGATGTCCATCTAATGCTATCAGAAACAAGACTCCCTATGAATTATGGTATGGGCACATTCCTTCGGTAATGCATCTCAATGTCTTTGGTTCCACCTGTTATTCCTTGATACCAAAGGTACATAGAAACAAACTTGGTGTAAGAAGTCGTAAGTGTATCTTCCTGGGATATCAAACACTTCCAAAGCATATCGTCTCTATGATGAAGTTAATAAAAAGTTTGTTGTATCTAGAGATGTAATCTTTCTTGAAACATCCAAAACTGACAATGTTGTTGAGCGGCAACTTGATCACTTGGATAGATTCGCAAATGCAAAATCATTTCAATAATTTGATAATTAGATTCCACATCTTGAAGGGGGGATTCCTATACTAGATCAACCTGTGGAATCTTCTTCTGAAGCACTCTCTACCCTGCATGAAACTCCAACAACGGGTGACACTTTAAGTGACGTGATTGATAGAATTGGGAGACTCAATCTTGATTCAATCCCAACTCAATCAACGGAGTGTTCATCCTGATGAGGTTGGAAAGATAGGAACTAGAAATTCAAACCGGCAAAATGGAGGTGATGTAGATGAATCTGATTCACCTGTTGATATGGAAGTTTCTTATGATTGTGAATTGAATTTGTCTACAGATTTCAAACCAAGTTCCTTCAAAGAAGCTACTTCTCATGATGAATGGAAAGAAGTGATGCAAAAGGAGTATGATTCCCTGATAAAGAATGACACTTGGAAGCTGGTTGATCCTCCATTAGGAACCAAACCAATTGGCTGCAAGTCGGTCTACAAGAACAAGTATAAAGAAGATGGCTCACTTGACAAGCACAAAGCCAAGCTTGTGGCAAAAGGTTTTGCATAGAAGGAAGGGGTCGATTATGAGGAGAATTTTACCCCCACAGCAAAATGGGCTACCAGCCCTAGCAGCTCAAACGGTTGGAAAGTCCATCAAATGGATGTAAAAACTGCTTTCTTGAATGGAGATCTAAAAGAGAATTTTTTTATGTCCCAGCCTAAAGGATTTGTTGTGAAAGGACATGAACATAAAGTATGCAAACTTGTGAAATCCTTGTATGGCCTCAAACAAGGACCACGAGCCTGGTATGAAAAACTAACTGAGCATCTTCTGAAACTCAATTTCAAACATTATGATCTTGATGATACAACTTCATTTGTCAAGAAAGTTGGAAAAACAGTTGTATATCTTGTGGTATATGTAGATGATCTTTTGATGACAGGAAGCAATGAAAGCTACATTGCATCCATAAAGAAGGAATTGAGGAAAGGTTTTGAAATGACTGATTTGCGCTATGTTCTTTACTATCTTGGTATTGAATTAATTCAACATTCGAAGTCCATATTCCTTTCTCAAAAGAAGTACATTGGAGTTCTGTTGAACAGGTTTAGCATGACAAAATGCAATCCTCTTACTACTCCAATGAAACAAAACTTAAAGCTCACATCCATTGAAGGAAAATAATTTGAGGATGCAACAAAGTATAGACAACTGGAAGTGTCAACTACCTAACTACTACCAGATTAGACATTTTGTTTGCTATTGGAATCCTCTCCAAGTTTATGCAAAAGCCTTGTGAGGGACATTGGTCTACTACAAAAAAAGTTCTAAGGTACTTGAAGGGAACTCAAGACTTTGGAATCAAGTATACACAGGTGGACGACTTCACCTTGATTAGATACTCTGATTCATACTTCGATGGAGACAGAGAAACTGGGGTATCTACTTCAGGTTATGCTATGAGTCTTGGATTAGGAGTTGTCTCCTGGAGGTCACGCAAACAATCAGTTGCAGCAGATTCCACAACAGAAGCAGAATATGTGGCAGCAGCTGAGGCAACAAAATGAATTGTGTGGCTCAGGAAAATTCTTGAAGATTTGCAGGTAAAACAAGTACAATTGACTCCACTCATGATTGACAATACCTTGGCAATAAAGTTGGCCAAGAACCCAAAGTTCCATGATTGAACAAAGCATGTCAATACTAAATATCATTTGATTCAACATCATGTTGAGGCCAAAACAATCCATCTCTACCATTGTTCCACTAATGAGCAAATTGCAAACATCTTCACTAAAGCGCTTGGAAGAGAAAAGCTTGAACGATTCAGAATGATGCTTGGACTCACCAACATCCCTTCAAATTAAGGGAGGAATGTTGACACCTAATCATCAGGATTGGGTGAATAAGTGTAACTAATGTAAATAAATAATGGAAAATATGAAAAGTCACTGGGAGATGAAATGAACAGTATCTCCCTCATGTATATAATAAAGACCAACCTGAATGAATATAACGAATTGATTTTTGAGGAGTTACTGCCTGGTCTGACATTCCATTGTATTGTATTGGGGATGTTACAAAATGTCACATATTAATTTTATATTACGAATTGAATGAATTACACATCTCCCTTTTATTATTCTTATTAGGAAGTACTTGATACTTTTTATTTTATTTTTTAACTTTATCTCTTTTTAAAGTTGATATGAAATTATATTACATATGTGGACATTGAAAGATTTTATTTATGATTGAGAGTGAGTGAAATATGCTTACCATATTGGGTTGTAAGAGATTGAGGTTGTAATTATTGATATTGTATAATGTTTTTAATTAAAGCTAACTAAACATGCATATTTATTATTGTTTTGTATTGTAACATTTATTACTTTTCTATTTAGAGAGTATTTTATTTTTATTTGAAGATGCATGCTCTTGGAATTAAGGATGTTTTTATAATATTTTTAATTAAAAGTAACTAAACATATATATTCATTTTTGTTTTCTATTATAAAATATATTAATTTTCTATTTAGAAAATAATTTATTTTTATTTTAAAATAGACACTTTTAACTTCATGTTGAGCACATATGAAATCACACATTACCCTCAACACCTCATATTAAGTTATAATAACATAATAATTATTTATATTTAAAAATAATAATTAACTCAAATGATTAAACAATTAACTAAATCATCTTAAAACTTTATTTAAAATAGACAAATTAAGAAAAAAGTTTTAGAGTCAACGAAATTTATAGCGGACTTATTTAACTCATAAAACATTTCATATAGAATATTTAAATATTAAAAAATATTTAATACTTATTTTTTGGAGAGAAAAAAAAGTATTTAATGTCAAATATATTCTAATAAAACATTTATAAATTTAATAAAATATTTTTGATATTTTATTTATTGTTTAACTCAACAAAATTCTGGTGATAGACCACTTCTCTCATTTATTTCTTTCTACAACATTCTATTTAATCTCTTATTTGCTTAAAGGGTAACAATCATATAAATCTTATTGAATATTAACTATCATAATCATAATCATAAATATAATATTTAAAAAATAAAACATATTAAATAAAATATATAATTTCTTTATTTATAAATCAAAATATAATTTATAAAAAAAATACCAAAATATAAATACACTTAAGAAAATACATATATATTAATTAACAATATTTACACTTAAAATAGTACATCTATATTAATTAACCATATTTGAGGTATCATATATTTATATTTACGTTTTTCTATCCCTTGCCATGAGTATATTAGTAATTGTTCATGTGACAACACAATTTGCTTGTTAATTTCTTTTAATCCACTCTTATAATTTATAGCAATAATTTTCAATATAAAATTTTATTTTATTTTTCTATAGTATATAAAAATTAAATTTATAATTAAAAAATAATTTATAATTAAAAAATTAGAAAATAGCTTTTAAAATAAATTTTTATTAATTAGTTAATTTTTTTAAATAATTTTATAAAACTATTTTTTTTCAACCATATTTCTATAAAAAAATGGTTTTCAAAAAAGAAAAAACAACATTATTGTTATTAGGAAGTATTTGATAATTTTTTTATTCTATTTTTAACTTTATTTCTTTTAAAAGTTGATATGAAATTATATTATATAAGTGGACATTGAAAGATTTTATTTATGACAAAGAGTGAGTAAAATATGTTTACCATATTGGATTATAATATCAACAACAAATTGAATGAAGAGAATGACGAGAATGATATTGGAATTATTGATGTTATATAATGTTTTTAATTATTACTAACTAAATATGCAGATTTA
Source organism: Pinus tabuliformis (assembly GCA_031772625.1). Lineage (NCBI taxonomy): Eukaryota > Viridiplantae > Streptophyta > Pinopsida > Pinales > Pinaceae > Pinus > Pinus tabuliformis. The sequence goes on along the minus strand of CM062807.1, from coordinate 1,356,801,022 downwards.
TTTTTGTTTTTTATTGTAACAGATATTACTTTTTTATTTAGAGAATATTTTATTTGTAGTTTAAGAGGGTCATTATAAAGTCCATGTTGAGCATATATGGAATGACACATTGCCCTCATATTAAACTTTAATAAATTAATTATTTATATTTAAGAGAAATAATTAGCTCAAATAATTAAACAATTTAATTAAATCATTTAAAAACTTTATTTAAAAAAGACAAATTATTTTTTTTAAGAATCATTGAAATTTATGGCCCACTTATCTAACTCATAGAATATTTAAATATTAAAAAGATATTTAGAATAATAAAAAATATTTAATACTTACCTTTTGGAGGAAAAAAAAAACTTAATACCATAAATATATTGTAATAAAGCATTTATAAATTTAATAAAATGTTTTCAATGTTTTATTTACTTTTTAACCCAACAAAATTCAAAATTCAAAATTGTGGTGATGGAGCACTTCCCTCACTTATTTCTGAACATAGAAATAAAATTTTACAAAATTCTATTTAATCTTTTATTTAAGTCTAGTAAATCTTATAAGTCTTATTGAATGTTAACCATTATTATCATTTTCATCAATATAATATTTTAAAAATAAAAGATGTTTAAATAAAATATATAATTTCTTCATTTATAAATCAAAATATAATTTATAAGAGTTATCTTTAGTGTGATTTTTTGGGTTTTCTTGTGTTATTTAAACTTGTTTTTTTACTATATTTATGGATTGAGCACCTTGAAAAACCCCTGGGGCACTTCGATTGTGTAGGGGTTACCCATAAAGCTTTTGATTTCAATAAATTCCTGCCCCATTTTAAAGAAATTAGACCGAAAAAACTTCCAAAAAATCTCACTAAAAACAACTCTATTTATAAAAATATAAAAAAATACCAAATATTAATACACCTAGAAAGTACATCGACATTAATTAAAATATTTGAGGTATCATATATATACCTCTATTATTCTTATTAAGAAGTACTTGATAGTTTTATACCTAGAAGACTAGTATAGTTTGGGTTAAAATGCTTCGACTCTTAATAAATTTTAGAAATTATTCAAAAGATTTTAAAGTTTTGGTAAAAAAAATATTAAACTTAATTTTTATAATTTGAAAATTATTTTTTGAATTTTTAGTTTTTTAATTGATGGATGATTAATTTTATGTGGTTTAAAATTAAAATTTCAAAATTAAAAATTATTGCAAAAAAAATAGGAAAAACAACTTTAATGGGAGTGTCCTCTTCAATTAAATTCTAAAATTATGATTTTTTCCATAATTAATATTTTCTTTAAAAAAAAAGTTGCCATTAGGTTTCTTACTAACCATGGAAACTGCATTTATTTTTCCATTGTTGATTTTCATTATTGAATGGACTTGGTTCAATCAATTTCCTCATAAAACTTACCTATATTTTATATTTTCATAATTCAATTTTAAATCATGATGCAATATAAAGGATCTGCCATCTCCGTGAGAACAGGGACATCGAGGATGAAAACCACTTCCTCTTAGAGTGCCCTGCGTACAACTACATTAGATCTTAGTTTCATAATCTTTGTCGCAATACTGACCTTCCTAGCCTTTTACGATGTCAAAATTATAGTGAGTTTGGGAGACTTCTCTCCAAGCTCTTTGAGCATAGGAATAAAATGTTAAATCAAACTAAATAATTTGTTTCTTTAGGTTCGATAGACCAAAGTTTGGTCTCAGTGGATGTTAACCATCATCATCATCAAAAAATAAAATTTAAGTCAACACTACAATAAACAAGTTTTTCCTTTTGTCTTCACAATTTTAATCCTAACTTAAAAATATAAATAAAAAAATATTTTTTAGGAATCTTTTGCAATCACAATTAAGTTTGTGTGTAACTTAATTTTTTATTTTAATATACAAGACATTGTAATTTTTTATATTAGATATGAATTCTTCATCATGCAAAAAAGATGGCTCGTATCAATTTGAATCATTATTTATTTGAAGCTGAATTAGAATGACTATAAATTTAAAGTTAAATAAATAACTTTTTACAATAATTAGCTCTTTATATATATATATATATATATATATATATATATATATATATATATATATAGATAGATAGATAGATAGATATAGATATAGATATATATATTCAAAGACCTTATTTGGTCCTCTAAACTAAAGATGAAATAAAATATGCACAATCACATTTCAATAAACTCTTAACTTTTGTAGCAAACAATAATGTTGGCACATATCTCTATTTTGCTCAATGGTTATTTATGCATTATCTCTATTTTGCTCCATGGTTATCTAGTCCATTAATTACTTTTGTTATTTCTCTTCACATATTCAAGTGTGTTTTATTATCAGATTTATGAATTTGTTCAAACATTCAATAATTGCTATTGAATATTTTTAAATTTAATGATATAAAATTATATTATATATGTGGACATTTTATTTATGACTAAGAGTGAGTGAAATATGTTTACCATATTGGGTTGTAATATCAACAACAAATTAAATTACCAAAGTGACGTTGGAATTATTGATGTTGTATAATGTTTTTTATTAAAACTAACTAAACATACATATTTATTTTTGTTTTATATTATAACATATTACTTTTATATTTAGAGAATATTTTATTTTTATTTTAAGAGAGACAGTGTCATCTCCATATTAAACATATATGAAATCACACATTGCCTTCATATTAAGTTGCAATAACATAATAATTATTTATATTTAAAAGAAATAATTACCTGTGATTAAACAATTTAACTAAATCATTCAAAAACTTTATTTAAATTAGACAATAGTTTTTTTTTAAATCATCCAAATTTATGACTCACTTATCTAACTCATAAAAGATTTCATATCTAATATTTAAATATTAAAAAAATATTTAGAATAATAAAAAACAAAAATACATCTTTATGTCATAAATATATTGTAAAAGCATTTATAAATTTAATAAAATATTTTCAATGTTTAATTTATCTTTTAACCCAACAAAGTTGTGGTGATGAAGCATTTCTCTCACTTATTTCATAACAGAGAAATGCAACGTTACAAAATGCTATTTAATCTCTTATTTTCTTAAAGCCTAGTAAACCACATAAGTCTTATTGAATGTTAGTCATCATTATCATCTTCATCAATATAATATTTAATAAAAATAAAACATATTTAAATAAGATATATAATTTCTTTATTTATAAAAAAAATATAATAATAATGTATATGTATATCTATATGTATATCTATATATATATATATATATATATATACACACTTAAGAAAGTACATCTACATTAATTAAAAATATTTGAGGTATCATAGATTTATATTTAATTTCTTTTTATCTTTTATAGTGAGTATATTATGATAATGATGATGATGATGATGATTAACATCCATTGAGATCAATATGGTCTATTGGACCTTAAGAAAGAAGTGGTTAGTTGAGATTATTTAAGATTTAATTTTTGTGATAAAAAAGAAGGGAAAGAAGCATTCTGAGGTCACTGTAGTTTTCTTGACTCAGCAAGTCAAGGAGGTTGGTAGTGGGGAAAATGTTATGGAAATGAGAACGAATGTGAGTAAGGGTGGACAATCCAAGCGAAAGTGCTTTTCACCTTCAACTTTCTTAGTATGGAAAAGGAGACAGATTCTTTCATCCCAAGGAATCTTGGGAATAGACCAACATATAGTTTCACTGGAACTCATGAGAACTAGTTCTAATCCTTGCAATATTCATTCGCTTCTTAGAACTGGTTAATATAGAAAGGTAATTCTGGTTAGCAAGTGTGGGGTCGATTACCTCCTTATAGTACCTTAAATTTCTTTGTCCCTCTAACTCCTTATCACTCCACAACTTATCCGTAAATTTGGAAGTAATGATGTTTTTAATATTATCCTTGTTTCCCAAGAGGGTCCCCCCCTTATCTCCCAATGGTCGAGCCAGGACTTGGCATCCTTATGCCACCCTCACTTGAGCTGAAGGTGGTTTTGACTAGAGTTAGAAGCAATTTTGGGGAGCCTCTTGGCTTCCATGTTGTACAATTTCTTCTTATACATCAGATACCTAAACATAGTCGTGCATTCAATGGGGGAAAGGCTAGCCTCAATCAAGAGAATATGGTAGGGAGTATTACCTTTAATCTTGAGGTTGTAGGTTATGAATTGATTTTGGATCATTTCAATCTTTCTCCAAGAATCTCTAGATAGACTACAACTTCACACCTCACATCTATATAAAATAATAAGGGTGACAAGAGTCTCGAAGATTTTTTTTTTTTACTCCAAACCCAAAGATCAATTGTCTTACAATTGTTTTCAATTTCCATCCTCCTAAAATCCTTTTCTCAATGCTATAGTTCTAGTTGAGTTGGCGGTGAATGTCAATACCTAAATATTTGTAAGAAGAAACATTCTCTAAGTAATTTTTATCATAGATGAAATTGGCATAAGTAATCTTCTTGGATTTAATAATCAGAACTTTAGTCTTACCAATGTTAATAATCATACCCATCTTAATACAATAATCATGGAGGGCTTTAAGTTGTTTGTTGAGATCGTTGGGACTCCTGGCAAGATGAATGATATCATCGACATAAAGAAGAAGAGTAATGACTATACTAGCAAACTTGGGCCCCTCACATCCAACAGCTTCTAAGCATTCCTCAAGCTTGTCAATGTAGATGCCAAAAATGGTAGGGGATAGGGGACATCCTTGCTTAACAACAATGTTGCATCTAATGTCAGCAAACCAACCCTTGGTGGTATTAAGCTTGACAATAACATTCTCATATAATCTAATAACATCGACCCTTAACTCAAGAGGAACCATTTTTTCATCGAGCCTTTTCCACATCTTCTCTCGATGAACAATGTCAAAAGTTTTTCTAAAGTCAACAAAATGATAGAAGAGATCGATCTTACTGTTATGATATTCCTCGACAATGGTCCTAAGAGTGACAAGGTGGTCAATCGTAGAGTGGTTCCTTCTAAAACCAACTTGTCCAATTGCTCTTTTACCATGGGTTTCAAGCCAAGCACTAATATTCTTCTCCAAAATGAGCCCATACAACTTGGCTAAAATGTGGCTAATCATGATAGTCCTATAGTTAGAGGGAACATTTTTATCCCCACTTTTAAAGATAGGAATGATAAGGCTCTACGTCCACAGCTTGGGGAAGCCATGTTTAATCGCCAAGTTGAGGAGATTGTGCAAGTGCGGGGTGAGGATGGACCTTCCAATCTTGAGAATTTCAGCTTGGTAACCTTCAATATCCCTAGCTTTCCCATTGGCGAGCTTCTTAATCCCAAACTCCACGTCATCTGAAGAAAAGGTATCTCCCTCTATAGGAGTGTACTAATGATGCCCATGGTGTCACGGGTATCATAGAGGTTCCTAAGATAGACATCTCATTCCTTTAAAGGGATCAAATTGTTCTCTTTTGATTTACGGACGAGAATGCTCCTCCAAAAATTTCTAGGCTCAGCTTTAGAGAAGTGTAGGAGAAGATCTTGCCTCTTGTTTATATAGGCTCTTTTTTCCCTTTTGATAAGGGCTTTGTACTCCTTGATTTTATCATCCTTAATAGTTTCGTTGGGAGCATCTCTAATCACTTTCTTGACATATTTACAATCCTTGTCATACCAGGGGTTGGAAGTCCTATCGTTCTTATTATATGAAACCTCCTTAGAGAAGTTGTTAATGGTAATGGAGAGGATAGTAGTAAAATTGTCGTAGATGTGATCAATGTTGTCATTATATGTTAAGGAACCTAATTCCTTTGTTAAAGCTTCTAAGAAGAGTTTCCTTTTACTTTTGTCAAAACGCATGTGCATTTGACTCTCGTCATTCTTATGCATGTGGTTGGTGCACATACCAAGATTAAGGGTTAAAGAGAGAGGTCTATGGTCAGAATATGGTCGTTTAGAAGATCAAAATTAACTATAAGGTGGGTAATTGTTCATATGACAACACAATTTGTTTGTTAAGTTCTTTTAATCCACTCTTATTATCTATAAATTTATAGTAATCATTTCCAATATAAAATTTATTAATAATTTTTTTTTTTTGTAAGGTTAGGCATCTTCATTCCAAAAAACAGCAAAATACAGTTATACTAGAGTTCGGGTGGCTGGCCTACTCGAGGGAAACCAGACCGCCACCTTTTGGCTTGAAATCCCGACCAAAATTTAAAAATGTTTAACTCTTTCTTCCTATCATAACCACTATTCTGCTTATTCAAGGCTAAACCGACTACTGTAGCAGTGGAAGGAACCCAGACGTTCAAATTCATCACAAAACTTTATGGAAATAAACACACCATTAATCTTCACCCGACAGATTCACCGGGGCATGCTTGGAGTCACTGTCGCCCGACTTCAGGATCTTCTGCTTAATAGCCCATTTGAGCTCCAGTGTCAATTGCTCTATGTTTTTGAGCATCAGATGGTTTCTGGAGACTTGAACTTGGACCGCCGTGAGTTCTTTCAATAGAATGTTTTTTATGGAGGCAGATTCATCTGTCAGTTGGCGTTTGAGGAGGTCTTCTACTTGCTTGCGTTCTTCATCTTCCTCCTCGCGCACCGCTTGGTTGACCTCCATGCCCCTGCCAACCACATGCTTCATTATCCAGTAGAATTGTAACATTCTATTGAATAGCGAGTCCCTGCCTCTGGAAGTGCCTGGGTCGGAGATTATAGTCCAGTCCTTGCGGGGAATTTCCTGGTCCGCACTTATTTCCCTCAGTTCGCGTTCCCATTCATGGATGAGAGCGCGAACTTTAGGAGAGATGCCAGACATGTACCCGTCGATCAGTTGAAGGAGTTTATCTAAGTCAAGGTTTTTGCCTCTTTTTTTGGTTGGCTACTGGTGTCAGCTTCCTTCTTCTGTTTAGGGGTGTTCCTTCTAGGGGGCATGTTTCCTCTGGTCTTACCTGCCACATCAGAAAGCCGAGAGTCAGTGCAAGAGATATAGAGCCTGGACAGAGTCTGGTCTATGCTGGCAGCGTTCATAGCTTGGGAAGCCATTCTTGACTTTAGAGTAGGGCCAGAATGATCTCGACGGTAGAGGACCCGCCATCTATTAACAGGAGTTCGGGGAACATCCCAGACTACAGAGCAGAGAGACCAATCTGCTTTGGACAGTAGGATGGAGGACCAGAATTGGAGCCGGCCGTAGAAGTAAACCAGGGAGTAGAGAAGCGTGGTGAGGCTCGGCGGAGTTTCCCGAACTGCCTGACTCTTTGAGCAGGACATGACATTATCATAAATCAGGACTTCCCCAACCAGGGACTGAGGAAGGAGGAGCCAGAAGGAGTTCGAGGGAGCCATAACTATTCTGCTATAGGGGTTCTGCTTGCAAGGCCATAGCATATTCAACCAAACCAAGAGACCAGAAAAATTAGCTTGCATGCCGAAGGGACGAGGACAGAGGGAAACATACCACCTTTCCTTGCTGAGGCCGACGAGGAGGGCTGATCGTAGAGATGTGCAGGCGTATTTCCGTTCTTTTTCATTCTCCTTACTGCTCGAAATGAGCCTGCCATCTGTTTGCTTGGTTTTATTAACTCGATGTCATGTCAAGCATGCTGCCACTTGGCTTAAGGGAATTCCGGCCTCCGTTGGTTCATTTAATTTTTCAACACGCCAACCGGTTGAACCATCTCGGAATGTGGCATGGATTTTCCTTTCCATATCATGCATCATCATACCTTTCTCTGTCCGGCTGCTCTTGCCGTAGCCCGACTTGACTTTTGTTGCCATCTGTCGTCCTTTCCCTGTTCATTCTCTCGAGTTCCGAAGCTGGTTCTAGATTTTTCTTTAATGATGCCGCAACTCGCATGTCCTCTCCGTTTAATCGGCCATTCTGGTCCTACCCCGTCACCTGCATGTCATGTGTCTGCCTTACCCTTCTGCCCGTTCCCACGTAGGAGTTGTCCGAGCCTTGCTGATGTGGATGATCTCCACCTCCACTGCGTGCCGCCTGATCTTGGCCATTCGTTTCTCCCATGCTTTGCCTTCCCGTATCGTCGTTTAGAAGTTGCTGGAGTTGGTTTTGCTCTTCCTGTTGCAGAAGAGGCAGACCCTCGCTATCAATTTCCTTGTCGCGGTTTCGGCAGCCCCAATTCGCAAGCCAATCTGCCGGCTTGTTACCTGCACGCCTGGTGTGAGTCGAGAGGAGATATTCAATTTTCGAAATGAGCCTTCCAATTTCGGATATCAGCCAAGCGGTTCGCCAGCTTTTTCTTATTCTCTCCGCTGGGATTTGCTTCTGGAGCTTCCTGACTATGTCGATTACCAGCTTTGAGTCCCCGTCGATTTGGAGTCATTTAAAGTTTTCTCGGAGAGCTATTTCCAGTCCTCGTTTCAGAGCGTGCAGCTCTGCTTCGTTGTTCGAAGCTTCCCCATAGTCCATTGCGAAGGTTCTGAGAGTGTTTCCTTCCGCATCTCTGAAGACTCCGCCAATGCCGGCCTCGCCTGGGTTGTGCTTGGCTGCACCGTCGAAGTTCAATTTTGTGAACCCAAGTGGAGGGTCTTTGTACTGGTTACTTTCTGTTACCTCTTTGGCCGTATCTGCACAAGACTCCCTGCAGTTTACCATGCTCTGTCTGATTTCCAGTTTTATCAGGATGTTTTCTTCCAAATTCGAGGCTTTCCAATCGTCATCTTTCCAACATTCCGAAAGGATTGTTTCCCATAGGTTTTTGGTGACCTGCTCCCAGATTACAGCCGTAGATCTGGTTTCTGCTTTGAAAATGGCCCCATTTCGGGCTTTCCAGATATTCCAGAGGAGGAATCCAACGGAGAGGAGCCAGGCGCGGTTGGCAACCGGGTTCAAGTAAGGTTTCTTTGGCCAATTGATTATTGTGCTCACAATATTTTGCTGATTGCGGTGTTGTCTCTCAAACAAATTGCGGTGGATGCTCCACAGGGAGGAGCTGACGGAGCAGCGGTTCAACAGGTGCTCCATGGTTTCCTCTTGGGCGAGGCAAAGGGTGTAGCAGGACGGGCCATGGCTACCTTTCCGCAAGATTTGGTCCCAGCTAAGAACTCTACTGTGTAGAACTGTCCAAATGAAGAAAGAAATTTTAGGCCAATGTTTAATTTCCCAGAGATTTTTCCATTGGTTATTTTCCGGTAGGCTGTTGTTGGAATCAAGGTAGTAGGCTTCAGCTGTAGTGAAATTTTCTTGTATGCGTTTGCTCCACCTGAGAATGTCAGACCCCGATTTCTTGGCTATTTTCCGTGACGCCATCTCTGTATGATAATCCTGCCAACTGTCTGTTTCGGGCGCTCCTGCCTAGTCGTCTTTATATTTCCAATTGCGCCAAGATCCTTCCTCGTCTTGCTTCCAGAAATTGCCAACCGTTGTAGCCCCTGCCTGGGTCGAGAAAGTGAGGATGGCATGGAGGTTGTCCTTTTGATTAAGGCGATCTCCTTGTTGCTAGGATTCCTCCCAGAATCTGGTTTTGTCTCCTTCCCGGATTTCCCAGAAACTGTGCTCCCTTATCAGATTCTTGTTGCTTCTAGCTAGGTTCCATATCACTGAACCTCTGGTTTCTATCATGCTTCTCAATTTGTCTTCTATTTCCCTTGTTTCATCGTATTTTCATTCCCACAGTGTCTTCCACAGGTCTGGACCCCCCTGAAGCCACCGCCACCAGAGCTTCGCACCCATTACTTGATTGAGGGCAAAGGGGTCACGAAGTCCGAGCCCACCGGCTTTTGGATGTCGACATAGCCACTCCCAAGAGGTAAGGGCCCACTTTTTGATTTTGCTAGTCCCTTGCCAGAGAAAATTTTTGAACAGGGAGACTAGCTTTTGGCTTGCAGCCTTAGGAATTGCTTGGCAAGAGAGCTGGTAGTTTGGGATTGCCTGCAGAACTGACTTCAATAGGGTTACCCGACTTGGGGCATTTAACGAACGGTGGGTCCAGTTCTCCATTCTGTTGTGGATTTTCTTGATTAGCAGATTCCAGTTGCCCGACCGGAATTGGTGCTCATTTAACATGATTCCCAGGTATTTGGAGGGGAATGATCCTCTATTGAAGCCTAGAGTACGTGCCAGGAACCTTTGGACAGCCAAGGATGTGTTGAAGAAGAACACTTCCGATTTTCCTTTATTTATTTCCATCTCGGAGGCTCTGCTAAATAGGGAAAGGGATTTGATAATTTTTTGGGCTTCCTTGAGGGTGGCCTGACCGTAGAGCATTACGTCGTCCAAAAACTGCTGGTGGGAGACCTGGATATCATCCCTGCAAATGTGGAGGCCTTTTATCTGATCTTTAGAAACCCGAGCCTTAACCAATCTGCCTAGGCCATCTGCAGCTAAGATGAAGAGGAAAGGGGACAGGGGGTCGCCCTGCCTTAGCCCACAGGAAGGAGTGAAGGTTTCGGTGGGGGAGCCATTTAGGAGAATTGACATGACGGGGGAGCTAACCATTGACAGGATCCATTTTATCCAATGTTGATCGAACCCATAGGATTTTAGGATTCCTTCCAGATAAACCCAGCTGAGCCTGTCAAACGCCTTGGCCAGATCCAATTTGATAAGCATGCCTGGGGCTCGGGAGATTTTCAGGGAATGGATCACTTCCTGGGCGACTATAATGCCATCAATGATCTGCCTTCCTTAAACAAAGCCAGTTTTCTCTGGGGCTATGAGGTCCGGCAGGATGGGCTTAAGCCTGTTGACCATGATAGTTGCAAGAATTTTATAAACCACATTACAGAGTGAGATGGGCCTAAAACCCTGCGGTTCATCTGAGCATCCAGATTTAGGAATTAATGCTAGGAAGGTGGCATTCAAGCCTTGGTGCATGCGTTTGGAGCATCTGGATTCTTCCACTAGATCAAGTAGATCATTTCCTATGAAGCTCCACGTTGCCTGATAGAATTCAATAGTGAATCCATCGGGACCTGGGGCCTTACTTTTGGCCATTTTTTTAATTGCTTCCTCCAGTTCCTCCTTGGAGATTTTCCGAAGAAGGGCCAGGTTTTGATCTCTAGAGACTTTCTTGGGAATATGGTGGCTGATTTTGTCTATGTCCTCAACTCGGTTAATATTTGGTTCAGAGAGAATACCTTTGAAATGTTCCACCAAAAGATGTTCTATTTCTTCTTGCTAAGTCACTCTGTTTCCTTCCTTGTCCTTTAGGGATAATATTCTGTTGTGTTGGTGATGATTTATCATGGCTTTATGGAAGAATTTGGAGTTTCTGTCACCTTCCTTGAGCCATTGAATTCTAGATTTTTGCCTCCACAAGATTTCCTCCTGTTTTCTCCTTTCCTCTAATTGTGTGATTACTCTCCCTTCCTCCTCTGCAAGGGCCTGGCTTCGACCGTCCATAATGATTTGCTGCTGGATTCTTTCCATTTTGGCTTGGAGTTTGCCCTGCTCCTGCTGGATATTACCAAATTCTTCCTTGTTGCACTTTTTAATTTTGCTTTTAATTTCTTTGAGCCTTTGCTGGAAGAAGCGCATTTTGCTGAGGCCCTCCTTACCGCTTTTGTTGTCCTGCCACCATCCTTTTACTTTATCTAGGAAGTCAGGGGCTCGGAGCCAGAAGGACTCGAACCGAAAGGGTCTCCTTTTGCTATGATTATTTAAGGCTATTTCCAGTTTATTGGCCAGTGATCCGACCCTGTTGAGGGTAGGATAGAGGCTTCATAGAAGATATCTAGCTCAATTATGGGTTCTGAAATGAGGAATCTATCCAGTCTGGAAGCTATCTGTTTGGTGCCACCTCTTCTATTGTTCCATGTGTATTTTCCGTTGATGGTTGGGATGTCTACTACTCTTAATTCTGTCTGCACTTCCCTAAATCTTTCCATTTCTGTGTCTTCCCTACTTATTCCACCTTTTTTCTCTTCTCGAGAAGCAATTAAGTTAAAGTCCCTAGCCAGGATCCATCTCTGTTCCTGGTGTAAACTTCGGAGCTTAGTCAGCTGAGTGAGGAACAGGTCTCGGTCTGCGCGGGTGTGGGGCCCGTAGACAGCTGAGATTGCAACCCATTCACTTTGACCTATTAGTCTAAATCTCCCAGTGAGGATTCTGGGCGTTCCTATCCACCAGTCAGCTAGGACTTCAGCTGGGTTCCAGAGGATAGCTATTCCTCCTGCACTGCCTTTGGGGTCTACAGTGACATGGTCATATCTTGGCTTTATTTTGTTAAGGGTTTCTCCATTTTCTGTCCTGGGATTTTGGTTTCTTGGAGGAGCATGATCTGTGGTTTGTCTTGTTTGAGTCGTGCTGCTAAATATCTCTGTTTTCCTTTACTATTTAGGCCTCTGATATTCCATGAGGTCAAGATCATTGATTAACTTGAGAGAGGGTATGGAACACCGCTGAAAGCAGTACTACTTTCCCAGTGTTAACTAGGGTTTCTCCCATAGTTGTATGGTTTCCTTGATGTTTTTTCTTCCTCTTTTCTTTTTTTCCCCCCTTTATTTTGACCAGTCTGATCTAATCTGGTTTCTTTTTGAATCTCTTGGTTCTCTGCAGATGAGGCTTTGCCTTTTCCTAATTTGGTTTTGTAATGTTGGAAGGTTTCCGTATACAACTTCTTTTGGTCTTCGGGGATAAACCTTTCGTCCAGGTTCTTCCATTCTTGTAGCAGATTTTCCAACACTTCCTCTTCTTGGCTTAGGTCCTCCTTGCTGGACTCCTGGTCTGTCTCCATCTATTCTGTTTGTTCCTCTGTTTCCTTCTCCTGTTCATGTGTCTCACTCGGGGCCTTTCATTTGGCTAGGATCCTGTCACTAGATTCACTGCAGTCTGAGCCTTTATCTTCCTGTTGTTCCATGTGCTGATCTTCCTCATCCTCATCTACCTGCAATATAGCAAAACTGTTTGGTTTCACTGTGTTAGGTTGTTTACCTTTCCTATCTTTCTGGGGGGGTTCCTTGTTGGGTTTCTTTTTGTTTCTCACTTCTTGGAATTCCTCCTGTTCCGACTCTCTCTTGTTTCTTTGGGGCCTTCTAGCTTCTTCATCCTCCCGGGCTAATGGGCATTCCTTTGCGAGATGTCCATGAGCGTGGCATCGGCGGCACCTGAACGGAATGTGCTCATAGTCTATGCTTTGCTGCCAAATCTCTTCATGGCATTCAAGCTCAATAGTGTCGGGGATGGGGTTTGCTAAGTTCATGTAAACACAAATCCTGGCATATGAGGTGTATCTACCTTTCTTAGTGGTTCTATCTTCACGAAGCTTCCTATTGAGTTACCTATTCCTTCCAGAATGTCTGGGTCCCAAAATTCTGTGGGAAGCCCAAAAAGACGGACCCAGACAGGAGCAGCCAGAAAGGTTTCTTTGTCTGGGTTATAACAGTCTTCCCAGAAGCGTAAAAATAGACCGGCATTATTATAACAATAAGGGCCTTTATCAAAGACCTGTTCTCTATCTTTCAGGTTAAAGAAGATTACCGTAAAGAAGCCCTTCACTCCCAGCTTGAGCTCGATGTGTCCTTGAGGCTGCCATTTCTGCTGTATCCACTTTGTGAGGTCCCTTTCCGATGGTCAGACTCCAACGAACTTGCATATGAGGGCGTGGTCTCTCATGAAACTTCGGTACTTTTCCAGCTTGTTCGCTGGGATGACATATCTGGGTTTTTCTGTGGTACATGGCAGACATTTCCCTCGTCGGCCTGATTGCCAGGCCGCTCCTAAAACCAGTCCCGTGCTCTTCCGTTCCTCTGACTCCTGGTTGCTTTGCCTGTCGCCTGCCGCCACTTCTCTATAGGAGGGGGATCTCTCCCCTCCTGACATTTTCTGTCATTCCTTTTCTGCTCTGGCCTTTGTCAGTTGTGCTGGACTAGACTGCTTCGATTGTCTTAGCTCTCGTCCCAGCTTCCTTAGGTTTTCACCGCTTTGCTGCCATTAGGGTTCGAGTTACAGAGCTCTCATTTTTCAAATTTATTAATAATTTTTTATTGCAATTACCATCATCATATTTTTAATTTTTTTATAATGTATACAAATTAAATTTATAATTAAAAAATAATCTACAATTAAAAAATTTATGAAAGAGTTTTTTTTTGGAAAACTTGTCCTCACTTAGGGAGAAAACAAAAACTTAATATCATAAATATATTGTAATAAAGTATTTATAATTTGATAAAATGTTTTCAATATTTTATTTACCTTTTAACTCAACAAAAAAATTGTGAAAATAGACCACTTCTCTTATTTATTTCTGAAAATAAAAATAAAATGCTACAGCATTCTATCTAATCTCTTATTTTCTTACATTTTATTTAATCTCTTATTTTCTTAAAAAAATAAATCACATAAATCTTACTTAATGTTAACTATCTTATCATTTTTATCCCTATAAAATTTAAAAAATAAAACTTATTTAAATAAAATATATAACTTTTTTATTTAGAAATCAAAATATAATTTATAAAAAAACCAAAATATTAATACACTTTAAAAAGCATCTACATTAATTAAAAATATTTAAGGTATCATGATTTATATTTACATTTTTTATTCCTTACCATGAGTATATTATTAATTGTTCATGCGAAAAATATATTATAATTGTTCATGTGACAACGCAATTTGTTTGTTAATTTCTTTTAATCCATTCATATAGTAAGTGTAACATCGGAGTTAAACAAGGTTGCCCCCTCTCCCCTACTCTATTTGGCATTTACATCGATAAGCTCGAAGGTTATTTAGAAGAAGCAGGATGTGGTGGCACAATCTTAGCTGGGATAGTCATTATCCTTCTTCTCTATGCTGACGATATTGTTCTTCTGGCAAGGTGCCCTTCTGATCTTGATAAGCAACTCAAGCTTCTTAAGGATTTCTGCTCTACCATGGGTATGACTGTTAACACAGACAAAACAAAAGTTATGATTATCAAATCTAAAAAGGACACTTGCGCTAATTTTACGTATGACAATAATAAATTGGAGGAAGTGTATTCTTACAAGTACCTAGGAATTGATATCCATCACAAGCTCAACTGGAACCATAGCATTGAGAAAAGGATCAATGGGGGATGGAAAGCTTATTTTGGTCTTGAAAATAACTGTAAAACAGCAAACCTCGTAATGTGGGATAAAAAGAAGTTCCTCTTTGAAACTTTAGTCACTCCTGTTATCTTATATGGCTGTGAAGTTTGGGGCTGCAGCATCTCCAGAGAATCATGGAGGAAGATTGATCAAATCCAGAAGCATTTTATAACTTATAACCTGAAAATTAAAAGTAATACACCCTATCCTATTCTCCTTATAGAAGCGGGTCTTTCTTCTATTGAGAGCCTGGCTATGCTCAGGTTTCTGATGTACAAGCACAAGCTCAATAACATAGACAATCATAGACTTCCTAAGCTAGCTTTAAATTCCAGCCAAAATCACCTAAGGCTTAACCGAGGATGGCATAAGGACACAAGGGCCTGGTTAAACTATTGGGAGATCAATGAGAATGATGCTTTGCAAAACATAAATAACATTAAAGATATTGTTACTTCTAAGTTCAAAGAAAAATTGTGGTGTGAGAAAGATTTAGCGTCTAAAAGAAAATTAAGTTATTATAAGAAGGTCATCAACCCCACCCTTGAAGATCAAAAGTATCTCTCTATTCTAACTAGCTCAAAAAAGAAAATTAATATAGCAAAGATTAGAACGAATTCTCATGAGCTCCATAGTGAGACTGGCCGCTGGGTAGTTCCTAAAACGCCATGGATGGAAAGGATCTGCCATATTTGTGAGAATAAGAGCATCGAGGATGAAAACCACTTCCTCTTAGAGTGCCCTGCATACAACCACATTAGATCTCAATTTCACAACCTTTGTTACAATACTGACCTTTCTAGCCTTTTGCAATGCCAAAATTATAGTGAGCTCGGGAGGCTTCTCTCCAAGCTTTTTGAGCATCGGAATAAAATCTTAAATCAAAATAAATAAATAATTTGTCTTTTTAGGTCCGATAGATCATTATTTGGTCTCAGTGGACGTTAACAACCATCATCATCATCAATAATTTTCAATATAGTTATTATCTTCAATTTCTTTTAATCCATTCATATAGTAATAATTTTCAATATAGTTATTATCTTCACGATCAACCGCCAAAAATATTATGGCCTTTTATGTATCAGCTCATTATATTTTCTTAATATAATATATGATGATTTTCTCTCCGAAAAAAAAAAAAATCAATATAAATTTATTGATATTTCTTTTATAATCTATAAAAGTAAATTTATAATTAAAAGATAATTTACACTTAAAAGAAAAGTAAATTTATAATTAAAAAATAATTTACAGTTAAAAGAAAATTAGGAAAGAGCATTTAGAATAATAAGAGCATATAAAATAATCCTTGCATAATAAATTTTCATGAATAAACTAATCCTTTTCCAAGATAAATCCATAAAATTTATCTTTTTCCAACAATATTTCCATAAAGCATGGCTTTGAAAAAGGAAAAAACTACTTTGGTGTGCCTCTGTTTATCAATAAAAATACAAAAAGCTCTCTCGCGAGAAAGAACCTCACACACACAACCTGCAACTACATGGGCCGTACAGTCGAAGAGATTGGATATCCTCCGCTATATTCAAACACATCGCTATTACTCAGCACATCCCCACTAGAATTACCCGCTTCCATATCTTGACCATAATAAGGAAGCGCGGGCTGTCCCTTCTTAACAAAGCTGTTTCTCCTTGCTGGTATGGAGTCTGCAGAGAAGCCTGAACCCATTTCCATAATCAATTCCAGCTCCTTCACTACTTCCCTCATCGATGGTCGCTCGAAACCTGATTCCTCGACGCAGCTCAGTGCCAAACCCAAGAACCGATCAAACCCTGTGAGGGTTTCAGTCTCAGAAGATTTTCTTAAGAAGGGATCCATTAGCTCCCCTTGCAAGCCACTTATACCCCCCTTCTCCAAGGCCGCCTTCACCAGTCTAACAATGAATTTCCCGTCCTTAATGGGCGGCCTTGCTGTAACAAGCTCCAGCAAAACAATACCGAAACTGTAGACATCGCTCTTATCGCTGAGCTGCTGCGTTGTGTAGTACTCTGGATCCAGGTAACCCCTGCAAAAACACATTCAGTCTCACTGTAACTTCTACCATAGATAGATCTGCCAACAACACTAGTATAAGTTCAGTGCAAAATGATTACCAGTGTCCCTTTGACTTCAGTTGAGATGTAGTTTTTGCCTCCTTCCTCAGCTCCTCCATCTGAAACGAGTTTGGAAAGCCCAAAATCTGCTACCTTGGCAGTCAGATTCATGTCCAACAATATGTTGGCTGTTTTGATGTCTCTGTGGATTATGGGTGGATCTGCAAGTTCGTGCAGATATGCCAATCCTCGAGCAGACCCTAGGGCTATACAAACTCTTCTTCCCCAGTCCAGGCGAATACCCGTTTTACCTGTTTTTCAATCCAACAGAAATAGATACTTTGAATTAATATATATTATGGGGGAAGAGCAGAAATCATGTGGTATGAAAATGGGATATTCTTACCAAAGATGCTTTCTCCCAGAGTTCCATTTGGGATGAACTCATAAACAAGCATTTGTTTTTCTTTTTCAAAGCAAAAGCCATTGAGTCCCACCAGGTTCTTATGGTGAACTTGAGATATGAGCTTGACCTCGTTTTTTAATTCAGATCTACCCTGGATTAACCCTTTTTTAGCCCTTTTAATGGCCACCATTTCTCCTCCATATAGCATTTCTTTGTACACCTACAAATTCCAGAGATGACTATAAGACTTTCTTAACCTTCAACCATTTACCATGGTGTTTATTGTTTATGGTCTTTTAAGACAAATCTTGTTTATAGGGCTTTAGTATACTATTGTCAAAAACCTTAGCCATGAACAATGAGTCGCTATGTGTAAGGTAAAAATGAAGTGGAATTTTTTCTCTAAAATTTGTGTGTTCATATGTTGTCTGTGACTTATTTACTTAATCTAAGATAGAATCGCCATTTTTATCTGGATTAATCTAAGGAGATGAATAAAGTCAACTGTTTGACTTTGTTTATGTTTGTCAAATCTTTGGAATATTCCAGAATCTGCCATTAATCTACGCTCAGGTCATTAGAATGGGTTCAAAACCTTGTCCTATGGAGTTAAGTGAAGAATCTGTGACTCTTCCTCAAGGTGTTGTTTAAGGGTTAAACACTTAGCTTTTGGTGAAATCCTAAAAATCTCAGATCTGCAAATCCTGAAAGATATATTGTTCGATCTGCAAATTTCATAATTTAGAGTGGCTCAGAAACCCCAAAACCCTTTAATGACATCTTCCTCAAGGGTGTTGTTAAAGGGCTAAGACTAAAACAAACATTTATTGAAATCCAAAAAAATCGCAGAGTTGCAAATTCTGTAAGATTTATTGTTCGATCTGCAATCTTGATGATTTGAAGTGATGCAGAGACCCCAAAAGCCCTTACGTTGACTTATTCAAGTTGTTGTGTGAGGGTCAGCTAAAACAGTTCACTTTTGCTGAAATCCCATAAATCACAGATCTGCAAATTCTGAAAGTTGGACTTACAATTTTGATTTTTTGGAGTGATTCAGAGACGTCAAAACCTTTTAGTTCGCAGTTATAAATTGATGAAATTGTTTCTTCCATTTACTGGGATTGCAGTTTCAAATTTGAGATGAAAATTATGCCAAAATTTGCCCCAAAAATAATAAAAGGTACCGAGATAGAACGCATTTCACATAACCCAAGCCCTTGTTGACAGCACACATTGGCTTCAATCTTGATATCTAAGTGCAGAACTCCTATCTATTTTATCATTGTAATAATACTGATCAAAATAATTTCAGGCATTTCAAAAGGTATACCTTGCCATATCCTCCTGTTCCGATTTCGTTACTGTCAGAGAAATTATTCGTAACCTTCTTTATTTCGGCGAAGGAAAACCATCTGGCACCTTTCAGTCTAGGAGCACCTCCACCATCTTGACCACTCGTTCCCCATGATGCTGTAAAAGTTTACATATTAACAGTATCAGACTCCAATTGAAAACTTGAATATAATTACACTGCAAATTACTGAATATTCAAAAAAAATATGAGTCAAGTTAAACAGTTGACTTCACTCATATCCATCAGATTTCAAATATATCAATATAATTGACTTCACTCATATCCATCAGATTTCAAATATATCAATATAGTTGACTTCACTCATATCCATCAGATTTCAAATATATCAATATATCATAATGATTACACATCTAACTGAAATGAAGGGAGCATCTGATTTGTACAGTTAGCGATTAAATTACAAATAGACTAATTTAACAAATAAAATCAATATTAACTTTGATTTTTTCAAATTACCGACCCCCACCCCTAAAAAAATGATATTTTAATGTTTTCAACTCAGGAACAATAATGTACCGAATGGTTTGTGGATTTCAACGGCCAGATCAGCTTTTTTCTTTTGCTTCAAAGCATAAAAGGCTATTGCTACAATGGCAAGAGCCAACACTGCTCCTGCAATGGCTATGCCGACGATTGCACCCGTGCTCATTTTCGATGTTGAACTTTCTGCGAACAACCACACACAGAGGTTATTCTGATCGTTAGGGCCATCTTATCATTTTAATTGTTTATAGACAAAGGCCAAGAGTATGCAATGTAGTTGCCATGTTCTTACGATATTGGTATGGATCTGCCAGGAAAAGATAGGGCCCGAAGCCTTGAGGCGGCTTATAGTCTTGATTACCGAGGAAGGAACTGATGCTCACAATCTCTGGGGATCCAAAGTACTTCAGTTGATCAAGAGGGAAAAACTGAACCGGCGTAATGAGATAATCGGTGTTGTCAAAATAGAGGCAGCACAGGTACACTGCGTCCACAGCGAAACTGAGACTCGATTGAAGAGATTGCTGTAAGCTCTGGAATAACTTATTATTGTTTAAATCTGAAAATAAGGGAGCTTTGAACACTAGTTTGCCCTGATAAGGCTGTTGGCATTGGCAGGAACTTGGATTGACCTTTAAGCCCCCGGAGCATGTCCTGCCTCCACATTGTGTTAGATTTGTTGCGTAGCTGGTTTGTCCACTGGATGTTTGACAGAAAATGCCAGAGTCTGAAGATTGGGATTGACAAAACGGATTTCCCTGAAGCCTGAAATTTCAAATTTCAAGCCATCACCATTCAGTGCCGTAATCAAGTTACCCAAAACCAATATCACCACTTGACAAAGATGAGCACATTAACAACTAGAGTAAGGTGAGATAAGAACATGAGCACTTGTGAGAATCAACCTACAAATTTACATTTGACAGGAGCCAAAATTGTGCAACCGACCATAGTGTAATTGTAGAGATGACAAAGTTGGGTCAGTAGTAAAGGTACTCACAATATATAAATGCTCGTAGTGCTTGACTGAGGCGCCTCAGTGATGTTATTATTTTGAAGGTTTATCAGTTCCAGGTTCGGGCTTACATTGCTGTTGAGAATCACAGTTCCGTTCAGATGATTGTCGCTGACATTCAGAGTCTCAAGGGACGGCAAGTCAAAAAAATTGGAGGGAACCTGTCCAGTCAGATTGCACTTATCCAGCACCCTGTGAAACGGAACAACAACATAAATCTGACATTATTCTAGCAGTTCTTCATCTGATCTTCAAAGCTTCTGTAAAAATGTTAACTTTTGAGGAACTTACACTGTTGTCAAGTCCTTTAAACTCGAAAGCCAAGGGGGAAATTCGGATGAACTGAAGTCATTGTTGCTCAAGTCCCTGAACACTGAATTCGTTATATCTAGATTGATATAAGCCAAACTTTAAAACAATAACACAAGTGTTTACCATTTACTTACAGATATTGGAGATAAGTTAGCCCAGATAAGTCTGGAATCGATTGGTTCAGGTTATTATTTGAAAGCTGTCTGAAAACAACACAGAATCACTGCACATCAGGAATCTCTTCAGTCAAAACCAAATTTCCGACTAAATTTAGTCCGAAAGTCATCCATTCATGTTTGGTCTAAATGCAACTTTTAATAATGTTATATGTGTTAATTTCTACATATTTCAAAGAAACATATTATTTCTCATATATAAGGTTTAAAACTATTGAAATTTTCACATGTATCCTAATTTCTCCGGAAATTTATTTCCTAGTAAGCTTTCTAAATGAGTTGAGACATCTCAATCTGATTTCCTGGATAAAAAATAGTATTTTGACTAGCCATGAATCCATGTTTTTTTTATAACTATGTATTTTGTCAAGAGTCTTGGGCAACCTCTGGTTTTATCTGTGTATTAAGGGGTTACATGAATATGGTCAAGTGCGTCAAGATCTGTTTTTTAATCAAGTTTTTGTGTAATAACTAGATCAGTCATGTTCTGGTAATGAGGTAGCCGGCTATTACCTTAGTGGAGGATTTTATTATATGTTTTGATATGGGTTTCAGAGCTCTGTTATAAAATTTTGTACCTCTGTTTTGTTACTAACTTTCTTAACCGAAAAGCAATGGATTTAACAAGAAAATATTGCACAAGGAACCAGATGATGGTATTTATCCATATTGAAGACTTCGATTCTAAATACTTGAGCCCAGATACAGGGAGAATCTTACAGCTCAAAGAGAGATTTCAGATTGCTGATGTTGGATGGAATCTGACCAACTAAAGAGTTTCTGTCAAGCCTCCTGTATCAGAAAATAACCAATAAGGTTAAACAAACTTAATTTTAGATATCAGTCTTGTGCATAACTCTAAAAAGGTGCATCAATAAATGGTGTAATGGAAAATTTGATACTCACAAGGCTTCCAAGGTTTGTACAAGCCCTAAAGTAGATGGGATCTCCCCAGAAAAATCATTGCTATCAAACAGCCTGCTTACCAACAAAATACTCAAAACAGTCATTGATATGTAATCCATATTCACTTTCCCAAACGTCGAAAAACAGGGATCTGTTTTACTTACACGTGTAATAGTACCATCTCAGAGCTAAAAAGATTAGATGGGATGGAACCTGTAAGTTTGTTTTTGTTGAAGTGGCTGGCAACAATAAGAAATCCATCAGTAATTTATTCATTCATGGTAACCCAAATAAACAATCAATATTCCATTTATTCATTCATGGTAAAACCCAAATAAACAATAAATATTCCATTTATTCATTCATGGTAAAACCCAAATAAACAATCAACATTCCATCTTTCTTACAAGTGCTGTGCAGCGTGGAGTTTGTCTAATCCAGGCTGGCTTACGTTTGAGACCGGAAGAGTTCCAGTGAGCTGATTGTCCGACAGATCTAGCCAGGTAACGTTAATTAAGTAACCCAACGAGGAAGGTATTGAACCGCGTAATTTATTGGAATTCAAAGCCCTGTTAGAACAAAATATATTTAGAATTAGTATCTAAATCCGTTATGTTGAACTACTATAAAATGCAGAACATAAAAATTTTATGGTCCAGCGATAATCTTACAAAAATTGAAGATTAACCAGATTTCCCAATGAATCTGGGATGGTCCGGTAAAATTACACTCGATCAGTCTCCTGAGTATGCCAGAAAATTACTGTTTAATTGCAATCCGATTGAAGAACTTATCATCATCAATATTACAGGGAATTCCGGTCTATGTTTGTGCCAGTACTTCAATACTTGATGATGAGTTAGGTTAGTACACTCACAAGCTTTGCAGGTTAGTCAAGCTTCCAAGGGTCTGTGGGAGCGGTCCAATCAACTGCCCGTTGTATGATAAATCCCTGCAGTGCCCAGAGAAGATATTCATGGATGAACTTAGCAATACATTAGACTCATTCATATATCTTTTCTATAAGACATAAGCGACTTAAGCGACTTACAGTGTTTGGAGTGCAGTAAGATGACCGATATCGGGTGGAAGATTTCCCTGAAGATTCATGGCTGACAGTATCCTGTACAGGATTATTAATTCTGAGACAAATCCTTTATAGCATAACTCCAGACCAAAGCCCAACTAAATGTGGATATAGATCCTTAATCAAAATGCGATAGAGATTTTGGACATTTAACAAAGTACCCACATCACTGATAGTCATTCAACCTATGTAGTCGTATGGGAATTTGCAGCCATGCACAGGCACAGTAGGAATTGAAGTCCAGAAAAATTATCTTTATAAATTTTAGGCATTGAACGAGGTATCCCCATTATTGATAGAAATTCCACCCATGAAAAGGAAAATTAACGAAAAACAATCTCAGACATGTGAAATAGATTGATATTAAGGTCGTCACATAAATAACAATCACAGGTTGAGAAGGGGATGCTGACAGTGAACTTATTTGCCCGGAGTTTGTGCAGCTGACCCCAACCCATTGAGACTCGCAGGGATCAGAACCGCTCCAATTTTGTGGCGCCGTGTTTCCCCAATTTAATTTCAGTGCACGGAGAATGGCAGCTGCAGCAGAAAATCAAAATAAATATAAGACAATCTGGAGCTATTACCAAGTTTTGTGATGTTGCAGATACAATTTTCAATTCTGCAGATAATAGAAATAATGAAAACTGAATATAAGAGAGACTCCATGGACTGCTAAGTCAAATGTGCTTGTGAGCTAACCGTCGTTGAGGTTTGTGACCGCTGAAACTCCAGTGCAAATGCAAAGAAGAAATACAGGAAGAATTAAACCCAAGTATGGAGTCCCCATGATATCGTCTACAGAAACAACAAATGCATTCCTCAACCAGATGTTGGGGGTGGCTCATAGAATTTCCAATCATCCGCAAGCTACTGCCAGTATACTATATAAAGAAAAGATAAGTCGGAATCATTCCTCTGGCTCGGAATTTTATAAGCACGATGAACTTTTCAATGACGTACTCGGTCATCGTTGAATTGATCATAAAACTCATGAAAATTTTGGAATCATGCTTCCGGCTGCGATGACTCCGAATTTTAAAATCACAATATACTTTTCAATAGCGTTCTCGGGCCCTACTGAATCAAAGAATTGTTCACTGGATAGCGTTCTCGGTCCTTATTGAATTGTTCATTAAATTCAGGGAAATTACAATAGAGTAGGTAGAATCTTGACCGAAAAGAAAACAAGTAGTGATTGATTTCGTTGAACGAGTGGGAATGCCCTGCAGAAAAGTCGCCAATGTGAACATAACATTCTCCCAGGCCGACCCTTCACTTTCCCAGACTAGTAAGACCGAGTAAAACCAATATTATTTTCTGGAGAAACATCTGTGGGGTGTAAGACCAATATTATTTTCCGGTGAAACTTCTGGGCGGTGTAAGAACAATATTATTTTCCATAAAAATATTTATGGGTATTAAGAGTAATGGTGAGGGAGTGTTGTGTTAAGATATTTGGTGGTGCAAAGGTCAGTTATTTGAAATTAAATGATCAAAAATCTATCCAGATTGGTGTGGTATGATTTCAAAATTTTGAGGGTTATATGAGCAAAAATCACCCACACTGAAGGTTGGTGTGGTGTGATCCCAAAATTCTGAAGGCTTAAATGCCTTGAGTCTCAGCTACTCAAGCCACAATTATCTCAGGACTCCTAAAAAGACCAACAATAAATTAATTTTGACAAAAAGCTACTAGACAAAAATTAATTTTGACAAAAAACTACCAGACAAAATTAATTTTGACAAAAAACACATAAACACTCTCTCCTTTGGATAGAGAGTGCTTTAAAATTATGTTATCAATAGTGGTTAACTAACACGGTTACAAATTCTAATTAACATAGTTATATAAATTAAATGGTTGATAAATAGATAGTAATCAAAATATTTATATGTCACTTCTACTGCCACAATATGGATGAATGCCATTTGTAATGACACAATAGGAATGTAGGTCCAAGATGGAAAAACTGTTTGAAAACTCTTGATTTCACCGATTAGATTGTATATACAACAAAGAATGTTCTCAAATTATTAAATGAATAGTATCTATAATTTTTAATTTTTAATGAATAGATTTTTGAAGCCCCTTATTCAATAGACCACTTCTCCATTTAATTA